>VYZV01021217.1:96335-102543 GCA_013401275.1 Pandion haliaetus
TTGCAGCTCGGCTTTGTGTGGGCCTCTGGGGGTTTTGGCCAGCCGTTGGCAATTTCTCTCAGACACCCAATTACCCCTGACGTCAATGCCGTCTCTCCCATCTCCCTTGGGTGCCCACATTTTTTCCTTTGTAACACTAATAGCTGACTAGCTAAGTGCCTGTTATTTCCTTGGCAGAAGATTTGATTGTGTTTTGGGCCGGATACTAAATCCAAAAACTATGTAAAAATGTCAATAGGTGAGTGCACATTGATTTCGGTTAGTCACAGTGATATTTGAGCCCCTTTGGGGGCTCTGTCTGGGGAAGTATTTTACAAGAAAGATAATATAACAGAAAATTACTGGAGCTGCACAGGTCTCTGGTGGATTTCTTAGGGGCCTGCTAAGTTTCTGTAGAATCAACAAATGCTTTATTAATCTAAATTTGCGGTTTTGTTCCTGCCTCTCTTCAGATGGTTCGGGCTCGCCGGAGGAGGCTCGGTGGGAGTGGGGCGGCCGGCAGCAGAGCCCTGCCCGGCCGGGGGGCGGTGGGGAGGNCCCTCCTCGCCTGGCCGAGGCCTGCGGCGGCAGATAACGCGGGGGACGGAGGGGGTCCCTGACAGCTGTGCGGGGCCGGCGCTGACTGGGAGCGCTTGATAAGGGCCCCACGCGGGAGCCAGCCGCCAGCGCCGCATCGCCAACGCGCTGCGGGGCTGTGGCGACTGGCAAAGAAAGTTAAACACAACTGGTCCGGGGGCGGGAGGGAGGGCTGCGCTGGAAGATAATGGTAATTGATTGAATCAAAGTCGCAGAGCAGCCTTGTTTTTCCTCGCAATTAATTTTTTTTCTAATTTTCAGACTGAAGTATCCAAAGAGCTCAGGTTGCACTGAGCACATGCTGCACTAAAAGATAATAAGCACATGCCCTCTTCAGCTTTTTGGGGGAAATTCAGGCCAAGACAAGGCACAATTAAATAAAATGCACCCCCCTTAAAGTTACAAGCACACGGCTTCGAGCTCAGTGGAGCGTGCTGTTAAGGAAAATCAATGGCTTTGTCAGGTCGCTGG
This sequence comes from Pandion haliaetus, assembly GCA_013401275.1. NCBI lineage: Eukaryota > Metazoa > Chordata > Aves > Accipitriformes > Pandionidae > Pandion > Pandion haliaetus. Next base: position 97,383 of record VYZV01021217.1, read on the forward strand.
GCTGTGTGCTTGCTGGCTACTGGGGACGAGAAGTCAATCTTGCCCACAAAGCCGGCAAGCAGATAGTGACACCAGAGAAGGGGATCATCTGGGGACTGCGGCGCGCGGAGTACACACACTGGGCATTTCTGCAGCTCTTCTTCCTCTCCTGCTCCCCACCGCAACCTCATACCCCCTAGCACAAGATGTACGTAGAGGAAAACAGATTCGTGACATTGGTATTTTATATCAGTTACTTTCCAGGTTTATTTTAGCCAGTTTGGATCTTTTTCACTAGCAACCCATCAGCCAGAATTTTTTTTTTTTTTTTCACTTTTTAAGGGGATTCCCCCCAGCCTAGTGTTCAGGAGCAGTAGTAGTTTGTGTGCTTTAAGTAAATAAAACCTTCTATACTTTTTGGTCTTTGGCAATTGCATCCACAAGCAGTAAAATCTTATGTCAGCACAGCATGTAGAGTGCAGGATACCTAATAACTAGTAAACCATTTAAGAAGGTCTTCTGCTTGATCAGGCATGGTGCTTAGCGTATAGTACTGTATCCTGCCTAGTAGGTAATTAGTATTGAGGGGGGAAAAGCCTCCCCTGTGGACCATGACACCATAGACCTAAAGTGGCATTTTTTCACATGTTAGATTCTTCTTTCTTTAGTGGAGGGCATTTCTTTGCCGATTTTAAAAATCATTCTCTAAGAATTAACAGACTGTATTGAGGGTATTGTATATCTTAAATGAACCTTGCAAGCGCTAACAGTGCTTCTGTTACAGCTTCTTCCCATATAGACACTCTGTAGGGTGGGCAGGCAAGCAGTATTGTAGAGCCAGAGGACTAGAAATCAAACATTGGGTAGGAAAAAAAACCCCAAACCCTAACCTGGGAAATAAATATTAACCAGGGATTACCACAACCCACTTTTGCTGTGATTTTGTTGGTTTCCATCCTGGAGCAAGTGCATGTGTGGATGTGCTGGTGAAATGAATGGGCCTTATTGAGGTAAGACACTGTGGTTTGGTTTATCATGAGGAGGCTGGGGTTTTCACTGGAGGTCTGTCATGTTTTCCCCAGAGCGGCAACAGAAGATTTCTTTGTCCGTGGGCTGAAGTTCATGGGATTTTTCTCAACTACTGAAATGGTGGAGCATTTGCTGGCTGTTTGGCCAGAAGAAGGGTATCCTGAAACCCTGAGCGTTGTCACTGTGAATCACAGCTGATATCCTACCAAGCAGACTAATGGATCTCCTCTGCCGAAAGAGCTGGTAATCTGCCTTGTCATGACCACTGGTTATGAAAGGGGCAAGTCAGCTGGGAAGAAAGAAGACTTTCTTGAAGGCACCATGTAAAAACTGGCCTGATGCCAACACAGCCATCGCTGATCAACTTAGGCAGGGATGTGGTTCAGATTAGAGGGTCCCTGTGCGGAAAGATTTTTTTGCTTTGTACTTGTAGGCTTGAGAGCCTACTGGGTTACTGCTGCTGACCTCCCCTGTTTGACATTCCAGGTACCGGTATAATTAAACCCACAAATGTAATGAGGTCTGGTCTCTTTGGCCACTGCAATATGACTGACAAGAGCGGCACTGGCGTTCTCTGCTTTAAAGCCAACTGATGAACTGCCCCTGGGCCGTCACATGTCTTACTAGCATAGTGCTTGAGAGCACCCATTTCATCCTCCTCCGGCCTTGTCAAGTCTGGCCAATGCTTTCAGCCTGTTGGCCTCAGAAGTGCTGACAGCAATGTGGAAAACAAGTGCCGAAGCGAAAAGCACTGCAAAGTCCTTTGGATAGAGAAAAGTGAGTAAAACTCATGGAGATAATGTGCACCCACACACCGCCTGCCCGCCTTCATGCTCCTCCAGGCTAAGGCACATTGCTGACAGCAGGGCCACTGCCAGGGCCACGCCGCGGGAGGCAGAGCCGTGGCCGCTGGTGTCAAGCACCCTCCGAGCTGCCAACCCTGCCCAGGAGGAGTGTAGGGAAGGGACAAAATCTGTTTCTACTGGAAACTGATTCAAAAAATGGCCCCTGTGCTAAGGGGCAATGCTGAATTTTGGGGTAAGGGTCAGTCTGTAGGACACTGAGAGCTGGCAGTCCCAGGCAGCTGGAGGACCAGGCCTTTCAGGAACACACGCCTGAAATAAAAGGGGGCAGGTTTTAACTTAAAACCGAAACAAAAAGCCCCCACTGGCCGCACAGTCTCAGGTGAAGGCACGGTGGTGACTGTAGGTGTTCCTGTGCCACCTCACCTCCAGCGTGGGTGTTGGGTGTGCGAGGCACAGGATCACGCCTCAGACTGCACGCAGCCACAGCAGAGCTGTGACAGCAGGACGGTCACACTGTGCTCCCCACACTGAGGTGGGACACGCTCTCCTGAACCACATGTGTTTCTGTGGGGCGGAGTGGGGCAGGGGGCTACAGCNNNNAAGAGGCTGGGGGGAGAGCGAAGCGCAGGCGGGGCTATGTGGTGGCCGTGGCGGGAAGCAGGGAGGCGGGCAGGCACTGTGCAGAGGGCACAGCGGGGGACGGTACCTCTGAGGAGAGAGGAAGGCAGCGGTCACCAGGGCAGCTGGCAGATACTGGGGTGAGCGCCGGTGCGAGGCAGTGGCGGGGACTGCTCCTGTGTCCCTGTCCTTGCCTGCCCCATGTCCGTGCTGCGCCGTGGGGCCTGTGCTTGGGGTGATTGCAGGCAGCCTGCCCACCACTGGCCTTGCATGCCGGAGCTGGGGCTGACAGAGGCGGAAGGTTTCTCTCAACTCAGGAAGCAGCAGGCAGCACTTGCTCTCTGCTTGCGTTTTCCTCTTTCCTGCAAAGGGGGTGATTTTCATCAGCCGGGCTGGAGAGAGCAGGGGAATTATACTGACTAAATTAAAGCATGTGCCCCGGGCGGCCTGAATGGCCCTCCTGAGGGGTTACTGATCCCCAGCGCCCTGGAGGAATGCATGCCCAACTACACGTGTTCGACTTGTGCACTTGTGGGGTGTCCACGCAGTGGTGAGGTTATCCCACCCTGCTGCTCCGGCTCTCCCATGGGGCTGTGGCAAGTGCTTTTCCTGAAGTCTCCTGAAGCAGGAACAAGCTGTTGCCCACAGGCCACCACTAAAAAACATTTTAAGTAGGGACATCAGTGTAGTGTCTCTCTCTTTTAAGCTTCAAGTGGAGCATCAGCTGATGAGCAAAGTCTTAAGGTTTGTTTAAAAAGTGACTTTTAGCCGGATTCCCATTTCTTTGAGTGAGCTCAAAAGGCATGCTGTTGGGTAGGATAGTGGATAAAGGAGGATTTCTCCCTTGAAGCAGATGGCTGTATGTTAAGATACCTTAAAGAAGAGAGTAGTTCACTGGGAAGCAGATTTGTATACTTGTTTTGCCACATCCTACCTTTTAAATGGACAGCAGCAGATACTAGGGGAAAAGCTGGGTGAATTCCTGTAGCAGTGAAGGTAGGAGAGTAGTAAGAGGGTAGCAGCTGCTTGGGAGGTGGCCGTGGATGGATAGGAAATACCAGCATAGGGGGGAGCAGAAAAGGGAATAACGGAGAGGGAAACACCACCAAAATTATTTCTGTGCCTCTGGTAAGAAGCTGGGACATTTGTGAGTGAAGCAACTCCTGCTTTTCCTGGGACATTTTCTTTTCCCTGCTTTGTTACAGGCTGTGTGGCCTTGCAGCCCAGGTCTCCTTCCATTCCCGGGTGTGGGTTATGCCTATTAGCAGTCAAAAGTGTCACTAAGGTATAGCATGGTCTTCAGGTGAATACTCTGAAATTAGGGTTGTTCTTGCTGTATAATTCATAGGGTTTCACTCAAGTCACAGCCAGAACATTACATCTGCCCTGGAGAATAAGGAGGAAATTCACCAGGTTATTTAAGTTGGTGCTGTGGAAGCATGCAGGAGTATATCCAAGTTAAACTCAAAGTGAAATGGTCAGATTGGTTGCAGATTTCATCAGGTTTATAGTTGCATTAGGAACCTCACATGAGTCTTTAAAAATGTTTTAGAATTGAAAAATTTAAAGGTTTTGAGCAAAAATCATAGTGCAAAAATTGTAAGTATGTATCATACCAGCATGAGAGGGCAAGTTCAGTAAGGCATCAGTTAATTTATGTTTGACATAGCCATGTGTACATAAATACTGTATTCTATCAGTGTGTATAACAGTTAAGAAGCGTCAGAGTTGTGCTTTGTCTTTTGGTTGTATGCAAGTGTGCAGGAGAGTTGTGAAGTTGTTCTTTGGACTCCATTAGGGCCGGGTTGAAGGAGTGTTGACTGAGCAATAGTGCCTTTCTGAAAGACGTAATCTTTTAATTTTAATTTCCTAATCTTGGAATATGCATTAAATTCACCTAGATCTTCTTGTAATTTTGACAAAGTTTCTGTTTTTTTTGCCTCGGTCTTCATTATGTTGGGAACAGTCTCTCAATTGATTGCCAAGCATTTACCCTCTCTTTTATATTGCTTTTATAGCCCCACATTGTCCTTGGTCTTGGATTCACAGAGCTGGTAGACAAAGCAGTTGGCAAGGTGTGTGAATGACTTCAGGGAGGAATAGACTTGTATGATCTGACCATGGAGATGACAGAAAAGTGGAGAAGATGGAAAAAGGGTGAGCATGACCTTGAAATCAGGGAGGCTGATGGATTGTATGCCAGAGAACAGGACTAGATGTAGGGACAGAGGATGTGAGACAGAACAGTAACTGGCAAGAGGAAGATGAGAAATGTCAAAACAGCGTGGGGAGGGAAGAAGGGGAAAAGAGTGATAAAAGGTAGAGAGGGTCCAGAAGCAGCAACTAAGAAGTGAAACACAAAGGCTAAGACTGTTGACTCAGGAGAAGAAGTAAGTGTAAAATGAAATTAGTAACTTCAACAGAGGATAATATCTTCCGCACTTGAAAAATCAGAACCTTAGTAGAAGGAAGAAATATATCTACTTTATTTTACTTTTCTGTGTTTTTGGTGAGGCAGTTCTTTCAGCCACTGAGCATTGCTCTCCTTTCTTTTCCAACATGGACAGCTGCCTCATTACCTCCCTGAGACACTGTCATAGAAATGGACTTGAGAAGCAAATGTCCTGCTTCTGGGAAGCGTGGCGAGATAGTATCTTCTCTGCCTAGTGATAGACGGGCTTCCAGAAACTAGTCTGTTAGAGTCATTTTTCTTGTAAAGCTCCCTCAAA
>VYZV01021217.1:102587-165087 GCA_013401275.1 Pandion haliaetus
TGATTAAATTTTCTCCAATATGCCCTGTAAGTTTCTTGTGGTAGCATCAAAATAGCTTTGAGGAACAGTTTATATAGAGGTGACCTCCATACACCCCTTCCAGACTAAATTATTCTGTGATTGATCCTTCTCACAAAAAAGAAATCTGAGGTGCAATGTGAAGTTTGAGCTTTGTTTCTGGTGCAGTTTGAAAGGGCTTAATGAGCAGTGCTCTGTTTTAGGAAAGTTAAATGAGAATTAACCAGGTGATTGACTTCCATAGTCAAAATCAGAATTCCACAATCCCAACAGCAAATGTTGCTTGAGTTCCCTGGGTAAATAACTCGATTAGCTCTGCAAGACACCCTTCTCTTGAGTTAGAATCAGAGACCACTTTAGGACTTCTCTCCCTTTGCAGCAATACCCATGGGTTTCCAGAAAGTGAGACAGGAAAAGGCACACATGCTCCTAGTGATGGCAGCTTGAGCTCATTAGTTTTGATTTTTAGATACGCTGGCATTGTCTCAACAGCCTGCTTTCACATTTATGGCCTTTCCAGACTACTTATCTAGGGGAGAAGCGTGCTTTTACATTCATGCTTAGCCTTCTTCAGTTATGTATGATGTTGAGCTCAGAGCCCAGACAAAGCACACTGCTGCTTGGGCAGCCCCAGTATCTACCGTCAAAGATGCAAAGGAAAGATGCAAAGTGGCAGTAGCTCTCCCATGTAGATCTTTACTTCTGGCAGTCCTGTTTGGTGATCCCGCTATCTTCCTGAGGTCTTTTGAACAAACGCATCAAAAATAGCTAACTGTTAGAAAATCACTCCCTCCCCTGACTGAACATAGAGGTATTTTTCTGATGAGATAAAAACATGAGTCTTGTTCTGCACCATCCCTATTAGTTTGCACTCCAATTAATTACTTCTTCTTAATTCACCTCGGAGTGTTTTGGAAGATTACTCAGCATCTATCAGTGCATTTTGTGGGACAGTCTATGGAAAGGACAGAACATTTGCTGAAGAGCATTTACTGTATTTCCCCCACTACAATTCCCTACTCAGTGCTGAGGTTTCAAGAGGCTTTGAATGAGCTGGTTGAGCCTCGTTTTGAACCCATCATGGATTTTTCTTTGTATTTTATTTCCTTTAAAGTTTATTTCCTTCCTTATGGCAGCCACCTTTTGCCAAATGAGTAAGGCACTCCAGTTCTTCCTGGCTTTTGCCCCATTTACGACCTTCCAAAAAGATTGCGGTGGCTCTATGACTGCATCTCAGATTTTCCCCGGAGTGATCTCTGATTTCTTTTCAATCAGTTCATTTAATTGACCGTGTTTATTTCCTTAGCCCTTGTGGCTCCCTGAGTGCAGCTATTCGTCAGAAGCTGGATGTTAAGCATCCTTTTCATGTTTTACCTGGAGACTTTCTTAAACCATCTCATCTGTTCTTAGCATTTGGGGCTAAGCCCAAAAGGGAAGCTCTCTCAATCAAAAGGCTATCTAAATGGATAATGTGATACTTTGAGACCTGTAACAAGGAGGCAAATGTCCCAGTCCCACCGCTCCCGTGCTTATTCCACCAGAGCTACAGTAGCTTTGAAGGTTTGCTTGGGCAAGGTTCCCAATGCGGATGTTTGCAAGACAGCTAACTGGAACTTGGTACACGTACCTAGCATGCCGCTTAGATGTGGAGCCTAGGCATGATGCCCACTTTGGAAAGCAGCTTTGTAGTCTATATTTGCTTAATTTAGTCCTCAGCTGTCCTCCTGAGAATGGCTGTTCACTGCGTGTTAGTGTCCAAGAGCAGGAAACGATGGCGGCAACTTTCGTCAGAAAGAAGATGAAGTAACTTGGCACTCAGGAGTTTGGAGGCTAATTTGCCTGTTAAAAGATCATCCTTACTGCTTGTCTAAGGAGTTTCCAAGCTGTAAATAGGATGGGAAGAAGGATGCCTTTGTATCCTGTGTTCCCCTTTTTCTAGATGTTGTCTTGGTGACATTAGCTGCCTTCTTCAAAGTCTATAAAATTCTGTTTGAATGCTTTTCATGCTCTAGTTTGGCATACAGCATAAATCCAAGCAAACTGACCTGAGACAGGAATACATTTTCCTCTTCAGCAACTTCTGTCTGTCTCCACTGCTAGCATCTGTATTAGCAAATACAAATTCTTGGGAACATCCTGGAGCTATTCTTTTCCAAAATCTTTTTAAAAGTGACAAAGCACTATTATTTCCTAGAAAGTTTGGTCAGCTTCTTGCACAGGAATTTTTAAATCATTGTCCTATTATTTCCTTATGCCACTTATTTTTTATACTACCTTTTAAAAATAGACATAAGTCAAGAGTAATTAGGGAGAAACGCACTGCATTTGAAACATAAATAGAAGGAAGTAAATGCTACGATGCGTCACTCCAGTCAGTGGTCAAATATCCAAATTTTAATCTTGATGGCTGAGTTAAATAAAAAGAGATTCTTTTAAATAACTTAATATTCCCTTAATGATTCATGAAAGGTAAACTTGAACATTTGACTTCATTGCAATAATACAGCTAGTTTAATTTTTTATTATTTGTAAACCCACAGCCAGCATGCTGGAGTAAGTTATTTGCAGTGTATTTTTAAAGTCCATATTGAAATATTAGCCATAACTGTCTGCTGCGTATGGGGGGCGGGGGGGATATGTTTGAAGTTTAATCATGCTTCTACTTACGCTCAGTCCCAGAGCAATCCTTTTTTCTGCTGCTGAGCTCAAACAGCTAGTAGCCAGGTTTGATCTGCTGCCCCATGGAGCAGTGCCCTATGTGAATTTGAAGTTTTCTCAACCCGGGAGGCCTGCAAATAAAGACTAGCCTCAGGTAGCCAGATCTCTCCTTCCCAAAGCAGCTCCTGGGGCGCTGCCTGGAGCAGTCCTCCTGAAATTGTTTCAGGCGATTGCTATAGACTATCTCCACTACTGCCCCTCTTACCCCTCCTTACCTCTCCGCCTCCTGGCATAAGGGAGGAGTTTTGGAGTCCAGGAGTCCTATTTGACTTTAATAAAATAATAAAAAAAAAAAAAAAGCAGAGCAGTTTGTAGGGAACTGGCACAGACTGTGGAAACAGGAGCCCCAGCAAGACAAAACCCAGTGGCCTTCAAAACTTTTTTCCCTTCTTTTTCACCACATGACTTGGAGGATGTGGACAGTAATTAAAGGACCCCCTAGCTCCTCATTTTCTGTGCCTGGTCCTTTGATCTGGTTCGTGTCGGGTAGCTATTTTCATTGTTCCTGTCTTTTCTTTTATTCTCACCCAGCCCCTTTGATGTGAGCAATGATGATCTTTAATTCCAAAATAGGAGATGGGCAGGATAGCAGTACTGGCCTTACATAATGCATCTTTCACATCTTATTTTTAAACTTGAGCATAATAGGTGTAAGTCGGAGCCTGGGGAGCATTAACCCTTTCCATGCAGGGGAACTGCCGAGGGCCTATCACTTTTGGTAACGTCAGTCAGGTTAATCTTCTGTAGATGCCTACAGATGCCTTTGCAAAAAAGATTATTATTATTATTATTATTATTTTCCTGCAAATATGATGGATCTCTAAATATAATCTGGAGGGAGTTTGTCCTAATTGTTCCCATGTGGGAAAAATGTGCTGAGAAAGAACAGTAAAGCTAATGCAGTTATTCTGACTGGCTTCACTTGGCAGCACAGTGGGAGTGAAGCATACTGTTTATTAGTGTATGTTAATAAACTATAAGGGACAAGCTGCGGGTGGCGGTTTATAAACTGTTAGCTCAGGTAGGATAGATGACAATATGGAGGTTATTAGTAACATTAGCAGGAGAGAAGGGCTGGACGTTCTTATTGTTGTCTTGAAATATCAGAACCCCTTTACGTCTCCCCGCGCTGCATCTTCATCACAGGACGTGCAAACAGAGGAGCTGCGCTGGGGCTCACCCAGCCAAGGAGGCTGGCACCCGCCCCCCCCCCAGGGTCCTTGCGGTTGACGCGCCCGCGTGCCAGACCGCCTGAGGTGGCACATGCAGGAGCCCCTCTGCCACGCCACCGGCGGGGGGGCACCCCCCTGCCGGGCTCTCCGGGTGGCACACGCGGCACCCCTGCGCCATGCTTCCCGGGGTGCCCCCCCCCGGCACGGCCCCAGGGAGGCAGGTGGTGCCGGCAGAGCCCCGGCCCGGGGGCGTCCCCGCGGGGAGGGCGGCAGCCCGGGGGGAGGCCGTCGCGCCGGGGGGCTGCCCTGGGGAAGCGCCGCATTAGCGCGGTCCCCATCTGCCTCGGCGGCGCCTCCTCCCTCCGGGCCCCAGCAACAATGGCTCCGCTTCTGCTGCCTGCGCCCTGCCCGAGCGGGGCCCGGTGACATTTGCAGGGTTCAGTCGTCGCAGCAGAAGTCGCTCGGGAAATACGCCTGTAATTGTAAGGAGGTAGCCCAGAATTTTCAAACTTCAGGGCTCGAGGCACCGGCGGCCAGTTGAATGCCGTGAAGGGGGGGGGCTCAGCTTTCCCCAGCGCCTTTTATTTTAGCAGGATTTGTGACTATCTGGAAATTCAGAAAATTAGAGGTCTGCTGCGCAGCCACTTAAACATTAATGTCTGAACATTTTGTCACTATTGTCCATGTTCAGAAGCGGATCTAAATGGGCACAAACTGAAAAAACACCAAAACAGAACATTGTCCCTGTTTTCCTGGGAGAATTAGCTTGAGGCAAAATACAACAAATTATCAATAAGAAATAACAAAGAAGCAGTGAGGATAGCAAAGGTTAAGCGTGGTAACGGACAGAGGATAATGTGCAGCTTGATGTGTCTGAGTGTGTTTCAGTTTAACACCTGCCCCTTTATTTTCATTCACAAAATACATACGCATACACACCTCTACGTCTGAAACAATTTTAGATGTGGACTTACACCCTCATGACACCGGTTCTTTTAGGGACATAAAATGTGCATTATGTTTGTGTAGTTCTTAAAATAACAGCTGTTTATTAGATAACTTTCAGGGCGATTCTTGCTATATGTTAAGGTCCCACACCAGCAAAGTACTTCAGCAGATGCCTAACTTCAGCACATGACTGGACACGTAAACTTCTCAGCCCACACTCGCTTAAACCTGGGCACATGCTTAAATACTTTGCTGAATAGGGGCCAAGACCAGATGTAGTGAATACCTATAATTAACTTTGCTAAATGGCTTACAATATGCCACTTGTTTCCATGTGCTTTTAAATTTCTCACTTGATTATCATTTGGGCTGAACTTTGGTATTTGTCCTTGTCTGTAGATCTTGCGCTTTCTTTTTTCAATTCAGTCGGTTCCCTCAGAATATTTCTGAGTTAGGAGTGAAGGAAGAAAAATTCTCTTCTAGTTCTTCCAGTATAGTTCATCTTTAATACCAGTGGTTTTGTAGCTGTGGTGCTCCAAGGAAATAAAGGAAGGAAAGGTTGTAGAGGGAAATAATATTTTACTGGAGCAGCTTCTAGAGTTGGAAAAAGTAGACACACTTCTGAGATCTGGCAAAGGGATGTGGAACCTGTAATCTTGTCCACTTTTTCCAGCTATATCAGCTAATCTAATAATAAAAGCTTATAGGGCAAAGTAATTTCTTTTTTTAGACAGAGCAAAACAAACATTGAAATTGGAAAGGGGAGAGTTGGCACCAACATATTCCTCGATGAGTACTAGAGCCTTTTCTTGAGTTGGAAAGGAAAGAAAAAAATTCCTCTTTCTAAAGCAACCTTGTTTTAAGGGCTCGAGCACACCCAGATAGCCTCTAGTTAGGTTTCAGCAGTCTAATGAAGCCTGCCTTTTTTGTGATTTCACTGCACATACTCCCTGCCTGCCTTGATTGGCAGCTGGGTAGCAGACCTCTGCAGCTGTGACAATTTGCCTGAGGGAGGCTGTAAGTGTCTCATTGAAACTTGCATTGTAAAATCCTCCAAAATGCCTCCCATAATATTAGGCACAGGAGAAAAACACAGGTGTGAAAAACTTTCACAGATCCCATGAGTTCAATGTCTCTTGGCAGCTTTGGTGGATTCGGTGTTATAATATAAATTTTAAACTTGCATTTACGAAAAAGAAGTTGTTCCGTCTTCTGTCACAAGAAGTGGTGAAAACCAGTGGCGCTTGCACCGCTCTTGCCTTTGCCAGGATGATGAGGACTGGTTATCCACTGGTGAAGCCTGTCTACCTGCCGTAACTCTGCAGCAGATTCCAGTGTGGAGAGGACACAGGTGTCCCTGCTGCTGAGGCATTTCACTGGCACAGCAGTGTTTTAGGAGCTCATATTTTTCAAGTGAAGGCATGGTCTCATACTGTCCAAAAATTAGCACTCAGTGATTGATTCTGCTGCCACTGAAGGAGGGATTTGAAAACCTAAGTGGTGTCTCAATGAAATCAACCTTCCTATATGTATGTAAGATTTTATCATTTTCTCTTCCGCTGGTTAAGTAGCTTAACGTACTACTGATCAGAACTAGCACATATGTGAGATACAGCATTGCCAGCATTACTGGAAGATGAATCTCAGCTCTGAATGCCTGATCGTTTTGCTCGTGTGTTTGTTCCTAACTGCGTGCCTGTGTTACAGCAACTTTGCTTCTTACATTTTCCATAAATGAATCTTGATATGACTGCAGCCTTAAGATCTGGCACTTCAACAGTCTCAGTAGGGTCAACACAAGATTCAGGAATTAAAGTTCTGAAGAAATGCAAGGAGCTAAATTTAGACTTATGAAATGTGCCTGATTTGAGTGAGCTGTGGGTATGCTGATACATGGAAGTTTCCCTGCAAGACAGCCAGGCTTTATTTGTTACTTAAAGGAAGGAGATTTTAGTTAAGTTGGAACATTTGATTTGCTTGCTTGAATTGTTTTTGATTAGTGACTGAGTGCAAGGTTAAGCTTTAATAACATATCCGTTGTAATAAAATGATGTTGGTGAGTGATACATGTGGTTAAAAAGATTTAGATACACTAGTCTGTTAAATATAATTTGGAAGTGCTCTGCAAATAAACACATAAATTGAGAACCAAAGACAAATCTAAAGATTTTTTTAACTCTTTCTGGGGCTAAGCTTTTTGTGACGAGACTGGCTTGTTCTGGCAAGCTGGCAACATGGCTGATGCCTTGATAAAAGAGAAACTGTTTTGAATTCAGTAACGAAAAGTGTTTTAATGCATCACTGAGTTTCTGTTGCGGTGAACTAGTGACAGACCCAGTGACTAGCTAAAGCTGAAAATAACAAGTGTTATTGGGCCTTGTCAAATCTCAAATTAAAATGACATTCAAAAGTTTCATGAGAGACTCTTGGTACTCTTTATCTTGTCCCCTGAACTACAAACTTTGGTCAGTTCAAGACAGATTGGTGATGTTGCTGTAATATGTGGATTTTGTGAGTTGATAGTTGCAGTAGGGTTGAGGTTGTTTTAGTCCCAGATTTTTATCAGAGATTTCTGCTCAGTGCTTTCTGCAGACTGTCCTAAGAGCCACGAAACCTGTGCTGATGTATAGTGATTTAATGTACTATAAACTACACAAGAGGGCTCCGTTTCATGGATATGTAAAGGTTTTGTATAAATCTTCTTGGTATCAGTTGAGAAGTTGAACTCAAAGTTCAGTTGAATGTTATTGGTATCAGTTGAAAACTCACCTTGAAATACTCGCTTGTCAAGGCTGTTTAATTTCACAGTAACGTTTTAAACAAACTGCAAAGCAGTTCAGTATTATGTTTCTTATTTCATGGATGGGGAAACTGAGGCACAAAGCTATTGAGTTCGTTACCTCTCTAGTGCACTCAGGAGAACATTAGCAGAACACAGAGCCTCCGTATAGTGCTGCTGGTGTGTTACTGACTGTTGTATACTGCTCCTTGTCTAGTGGGGGAGTCTAGTTTGTCAAAGGGAGGGGTTTTTGTCTCTTCAGTGAGGAAGGGAATGGATTGAAATGGCAAAGCTTGGGAAAACCATTGTCTTCTTTTTTATGGCACTGAATGTGTTGTCACGTTCCTCTGCTTACCAAATAAATAAATGAAACTGTAAAGGAAATGGTAGTTTTGAAAAAAACAAAAACCAAAAAAAACCCCTGTAGTCTAGAGCATCTGTTTTCTTCTGTATTTTTTTCCCTGATCTCTTTTTATAATTTACATCCAAAACATTAAGTGACAGAATTTGGCAGAATCGGATCTGTACAGTAGAGCTTAATGGTCATGTAACAGGGAATAAGTAGAGCCCCTCAAGCCTGCTTAGTTCTCACCCATGCACGTGAGCACGGGTTGGGGGAAGGAGTGTTGTATTTTTCTTGGAAAAAAGACCTTTTCGGTTTCTCCTAATCTGGCACCTGGAGGTCCAGCTGTGCTAGCTTGAGGCTGTGTGCAGTCTCATGCATGGGAAAGATGATGGACAGATTGCTGTACAAGTTGAAACGTTTCACGTCTCTACAGGCAATATGTATAGCTATATTTGTGAACAGTGGCGGTGCAAAACTGGAGGTGGAATTACTCTTCAAACAATGATTTGCCAATAGTGCTACAGTCTAGACTGGTTTCTGTTGCGATTTGTGGAGAGGACCAGCAGCGCGTGGATTTTCCAGCCTTGCTTGCTAGTGCTACAGCAGCGATGGAGCCGTTGCGCCTGCCATCATTGCTTCCTGTCTCCATGAGCTGACTGTAAATTATTTTCCCTGCGCTGAGCTCTGCACATGGCCTGGAAATGTGTCACTCTGGTTATGTTTGGCTTGGTCCTCTGCTAATTTATACCAGTTCTACTTCAGTGTGTTTCCATTGGCTGAATTCAATAGCAGTATTCCTAATTTACTTGGGTATAAGTAAGAGTATCAGGTTCATTACTTCTAACAGTTTAGTTCTCTTGATTTATTTTTGTGCTTCAGTCACACAAATGCCAAGGTTAATTTGCTCTTAAACACTTGATTTCCTAGGACATAAAAGTGATTCCATATTTAAAGAAGAAAATAGAGAATGGTTTTATTCTGCAAAGTGGTCTAGGTGCGGGGGTGGTGGGTTTTGTTGTTTTGATTACAGAACTTTGAAACCATCGGGTTAACTTTTGAGAACATTTGAGAATGGAGAGATTTAATTTTGCCCTCACTGGTACTCTTGGATCTTCTGGATTCCTCAGCTATGGATTGGGAGCTGATATAGGGGGGCACGTACTTGGCCCAAAATGTTTGCCGTGCCTTTAATAGTAAGTGATTTTAATGGAGAACTTCGCACAGCAGAGGAGAACTCAGAGATATATACTGTGCTTTAACAAAGATGCTAAGTCTCCACAGCATACATTAGTCAGTGAGTTAAACAAGCATCAACATTAAAACAGACATTATCCCCTGCAGTGTATTTTCTTAATGTTTTGTCCATTACAGCTCTCGAATGATGAGGTTTGTAGCCCTTCCCGTTGGAAACAGCTCTTTTCTAACGTTTATTGCAGATGTCTTCCTGGTGTCTAGCGTAAAATTTTGTTTTCTGATCTCCTGCCCTTCCCAACGTGCTTGGTGGAATGTGTTGAGAGTGTTTACCGTACGTGAACCCCTTGTAAGCAGTTCCTGCACCCTCGTTAGCTGTTCTTTAACAAAGATACATATAATTAGACCTTTTAACCTTTCCTCATAAATCAGTCCATCCAGCCCATTAATCACTTCTGTTGCCCTCTTCTGAATTCTCTCCAATTTGTCATTGTCCTGTGGCTGGGGACAGCTCAGTGACCGCGGCCCTGCGTGGAGGTTCAGTATCAGCCCACTGCACCCGGGGACAGGATTTATTTATTTTGACCCTCTTTCCCTTTGCTCCATTCCCAGTCAGAATATAACTCCTACCCACTCTGCATAATCACTTCTTTAAAACATTTATGGCGGTAATTTGCAGTCTCCCAGACCCTCTATCATTCTCTGATGTCTAGTTAGCAGAGGTTGAAAGGGAAGAGGATTGAATGTGATACGCTTTGCTTCCTTACCTCCCTCCCTTCCTTCCTGTGTTCCCCACCCCAGAATAAACAACACAACTCTTCGTTTGGTGCATACAGTCATACTGAATGTGAGGACAGAGGTAGCATTGGAGTGGAAAAAAGATGCTGAAAATATAATTGCCTAATCGTGAATCCTAAGTACTGCAGGCAGCAGGGGCAGCCCTGACTGGAAGAAATCAGAGGGTCACTAATTCACACTGCCAACATCCTAATTAGCTGTGCAAATGTAATGTTTATATTGTTGGGGATGGATTACAAAATCCATTGTAGAATGGAAAGAAATAAATGAATTGTGTCAGTGGAGCTGTGTAGAAAACACTCCTGCCGCCCCATTAAACCATGAGAAGTAGCTTAGCTACTAAAAAAAGTTTGTTTTCAGGCTGATGCGCAAGTCTAATTGGGTTTCCAAAGAAAGGAACATGTTTTAATTATTAATTAGAAATCAGAGGAGTAAAAGAGTGGAAATCTGCTTCAGCTGGAGGTTTTGCTCAATGCTGGATTTCTCCTTAATAAGCTGAAACATTCCAGGCCTGCCTTAGTTAGCGGTTGGGTGCAGTGGCTTTACTCGGGGGGTAGACATCTTAATGCTCATGTAATTATCATGTAATTATTTTGTAATGTGGGATCAAAATTTTGCATAGATGGCATTCTTTCACTGAACTTGAAAAATAAAAAAAGTTGTGTTCATTAATGCAGTGATTCAGTCATTCTGGTTTAAGAACCAGGGTTTCCTCATCCCCCTCCCTCTCTCTTTAACACACAAATATTTTGAAACAGTTTTAGAGATAGTGACTTCAAGATAAATAGAATTACTGAGTTTAGATTTTGTTGAATATTTATCAGATTTCTTGTTGGTAACACTGCCTTTCAACAGAAGTGTCAAGTGGGCTGCAATTATCATCAAAGCTGATAGGTACAAATAAGTGATGATCATGTCTACTAACACAGGGCAGGTTCATAAAGATGGATTTTTGTGGAACTCGCTTTCCCTCTATGAATTTTCCTCCCTGTTGCCATTGAACTTCTGGAATCAAAGTTGTTAAAGTCTGATAGACTTTGTCAGACGATATTAAGTGGATTATGGCCCATCATAATAAATATTCCTGACAGAGTGACAGGGTATGTTCTAATGAAGAGAGGGTGCGGAGCCACCTCTTTGGGCTAGTGCTTTCTAATGCCTAGAAATATGCTGGAGCACAGTTATATTCCTGTTTACAACTGCAGACAGCTTGTCTGCACAGATGAAAATGTTATCGGGTGAGTGCCATAGCTCTTACTTCTGGAAATCAGTGACAGCCTGGATCCAAGCTGAATCACAGGTTAAACCTGAGAAATTATAGAACATACCGAGAGCTGCTGGCTCTTGAGTTGCCAGATGTTTGTAGATGCATGTGCGTCTTAAGGGGAACTGCCCGTTAAATGTTTCAGCTTTAATAGGAAAGGGGGACGGGAAAGAAGAGCACTATGACTCCATATGGCTCCCTCAGTGCAGCAGTAAATCCTTGTGTTAGTGGGGTGCAACTGTGAGGAAGTACAGAGCTGTTTCTTGATGTTGCTGTTTCATAGTAAAAAAACCCATGGACAAGATGGGGAGGATATAGCTAATGTGAAATGGATGGCTTCCTTCAGGGTTATGGCTTGCATTAACTCGTAGATGCGGCATTATGATAAACAAAATGTCTGACTTAACAGAACAACCGTTAAGAAAATTTCAATTGGCCTTTTTTTCATGCGTCTGCTGAAACTATTACGTTTGAAAATGCTTGGTTTGGATTCACAAAAGAAGTTAAATATCCTTATTGTGGGCCATTGAGCACCTGTTTCTGCCCGTAAGACTCAATATATCTTTTTCCAAAACCTTGTTTTAAGAAGTCCATGGGAAAAGATAGTTTCTTAGTTTTTCCTTATCAGATAACTGCACTATACTGCCCTATCCCTTCCCTATAGTTTATTTACATGCTGCTTAGTCGTGAAGGATTTGACAAAGACAGATATCAATATCAAGAAGGGACACAATGATCTGTGCTGCTCCCAAGAGCTAATTCTGCTGGTGTGGATTGTAAGGTGGCCCTGGTCCCCCCTCCCTACTTACAAGTGAAGTTTTCCCTATTATCAAAAAGGAAACCTCCTTCATGACTTCTGTTCTCCCAGCAGAAGTCAGGTTAAGCTTCATACTGTAATGAAAGTAACAAGTAATTAAGAATAACAAGCAATTGTGATTAAAAAATCAAAAGAAAACCTTCACTTTCAAGGAGCCATGTGTTGGTAAAAGTGTTCCCCAGTTAAACCATATGGATGGGTGGAATGTGGGATCTCCCACACATACTTGCATTGGGAAGAGGCTGCAATAATTTGTGAGTTGACATATTATTGCCATGTTTCCTTTTGATCATGCCAGACATCCACAAGGCTCTGTCACATCCTTGTAGGAGAATGAACGTGGGTCTCTGCAAACTAAGTATCTTCCATTCAGAGTTCAAAAGCAAGTGGGTCTTTGATTAAAAAGGGGTCAACTTCTACCAGATACAATTGTTGCCTTGGTCACATGATGGAGTTGGTGATCCTGTCCTCTCCCCTCCCTTGCTGGAAGTTGGAAAATAGTTACAAGTACCATTTTGAAGGCTGTTTTGCAGAGTGTCTGGCAAATGCTTCATGTCAAAACATTAATCTTTTCCCTCTGGGGGCAAAGAAAAAGCTCAACTCACTTAGGTGTTCATTGGTCACACTAAGAAGGCTAAGCCTACCATCCAATTCAAAACCAAGTCTGGACTTCTGCTTTGATTTGAAGAGTTGAATTAGTCCTTTATTTTATGGAGGCTGCTTTATCTTTTTGTGAAAAAGGAAGTGCAGACCAAGTGCTGCTGTGGAGTGATACAACAGAGATGTATGAGAAATCATGGATAGGCTTTAATTAACTTCAGCATCTTCATGGAGACCTTGCAACAGGGTTTTAGGCTGAGATTAGTACAAGAATACATACTGATATATTAGAAAGGGTCATCACGAGGCCTCATGTGTGAGTGTGTGGGTCCGTGTGTTGGGGCTGCTGACACTTCGACTTCAAATGTCTTGAATATATGTTTTCCTGTTGAGCATCCGGGCACAGCTTTACAGAAGAGCAGGTCTCCTTCAACAGACTATCAAAACTGCTTCAGATCACTGGATGCTCTGTGGCACCACAGATACTGCTTGCCTCATCTATCTCAACTGCTGTTTGAAAGCAGCTTCTCTGTGACATCCTCAGCCAGGCCATGAGCCTGGTGTGAACAGCACTGTTTAGCGAATGCACTGTTTTCAGCTTGGTAGTTTCTTCATCCACTGCAACTTCAGAAAGCTCATCTGTTGTATGGGAGAGGATGCAGTTAGCACCAGTGGCATGTGCCTAGCACTGCTGTGTGATTTGCACAGGTACTTGAGAGATGCCTGAAGGGTGTTTATGTTCATGTTGCAATTTTCAGTAATCAACTCTTATTGATTTTTCTAAGAAATCAAAGTTCTTTTATAGGAAAAAAGTATGGAGGTTTCTCTTTCAGTGATGGATTTTTCATTTCTAAAAGTTGCAGCAACTTAGAAGCCTTCTTGCTTTTTGGCCCCCATGCTTCAGCACACACAGAAACCTGTCTCTGAATCGGTCTGGGTAGTGTTTCACGTGGTACATTTGCTGATGTACTGTTTTTGCTTTCTAAGCTATCAGTGGAGCAACTTGCTGCTCCCTTCTTCCATGAAAAAGCCCACCCATCTCAGTCACCCCCTCAGCACAGGTGAACCCCAACATAGCCAAGAAAACGTGCATATCTAACTAGTGTGCATGGGCAGCAGTGACCTTGAGAGCCTCATCATGGTGACCAGAGCATCCAGTTTAGGAGTTCAGTAGCACACTGTTTGCAAGTCCTTGCATTCCACATTACCAGCAGAAAAATTTTTAATGGAATACATACTCTTAGGCAAGTAATAAGTTCAGGCCCACAAACACATAGGTGCAGATTTAGGTATTGCTTAGTCTTTCTTATTTTGGGGAGGCTTTTGTAGTCTGCTACACTGTGGTGGGTCAACCTTGGATGGCTGCCGGATGCCCACCCAGCTGCTCTCTCATGCCTCCTCCTCAACAGGACAGGTGGAGAAAATAAGATGCAAAAGCTCATGAGTCGAGATGAAGATTGCTTAGCAATTACTGTCATGGGCAAACCAGACTCGACTTGGGGAAAATTAAATTAATTTTAATTTATGCCACAGGAGGGCTGGGAAATGGGGAGTTACGGTTAGTCCAGCGATGGTCAGTCAGCAGTGAGTCTGCTGTGGAGCCGGCTGCGTCCGGCACAGGGCAGCCCCTGACCTCTTCTCACAGAAGCCCCCCCTGCAGCCCCCCTGCTACCAAAGCCTGGACATGTACACCCAACACACACACACATTTCCATCCTGTGCTGTGCTGTGTGGGCCCCAACCAGACTGACCCCTGGCCTCCAAGCAGATGTCTCCAACTTTTCTTGCCTGCTGTCAGGGTAAGTAGATGATGGGCTCTCACCCGAATGTTGATTCTGAGCCCGGCTTGTGGAGTCCCCCTTTGATGTTTTATTTTGGATTCTCGCCAGGGGATCCAATTTTTAAAGCACTGGGGTAATGATCAGATTATTATCATTATCCCGGCTTCAAAATTCACTGTTCTGCAGACATTGTGTTTCCTGCACTCTTGCTGGGTAGCTAGTTAGCAAAATGTCCCCGAGAAGGACATGCCACCAGATACAAGATGTGTTTCTGCAATGCTGGGAGGAATAACACGCGGACTGCAGAAAGTTGCCTGACTGTTCATATGTTAATGTCACAAACTGTGCCTCGCTCTTCACTGCTTTCCTAAGTTAGCCATCCCAGAGCACTATTTGGAAACAAGTACAATACACTTGGTGGGTCAAGAAAAGCCTTCCTTGCTTTTGTTCTGGATACCTAGTAACGTATGTTAACATGTCTCAGTGCGGGGCCATGTGTGCAGTGTAGTAAAACGCAGTCTGAAATTAATACCTGCCTGGAGTTTTCAGTGTACTTAGGAACTTCAGCTTTATCAATCATTCTAAGTATTTGTGCTTAACTCTTCAGAATAAGTACCATTCAGATTCAGGGACTGCCCAATTTATTAACCTGAGCAAAAAGAAGACAAAAAAATACATCTGATCCACTGAACATCCTATCTTTGTGCAGATCAGGAAGATGAAAAAAAAGTGCTGAACACTTGCCTGGAATAGAAATCTTCAAATGTGATCATCTGATGTAGAAATAAGCTGGCAGAGCAACAAAGGTTGCCTATATTTAACATTCATAGTGTTTTACAGCTAGATACAGTGGCTAACTCAGATGTCAAAAAATAAGAGACTTTGCACAAAAGCTGGGTTTTATTCATTTTGTGACATTCCTCCTAATGCTACCCAAACCAGCATGTGTTGGTCTAATGGCCTTTCTATATCTCAATTTTTATATCTCTGTAGCTGTTTGGAATTTGGAAATTTTCGATTACCCTGTGTACTGTAACATTTTGAAACTATGCTTGAGCGTAAATGTATTTTGATGCCCCTGTTTGCTTTAAATGGCAGAAACACTGAATATAAAATAGAATATATTAGCAGTTTGCTGACTTCAAAGATGGCATTTATTGTGATGCAGAAAGAGTTAATCCTAGACTTCTAGCTCTGAGCTTAGTTTATTGAGCTTCTGCATACACGTGTTAATTTTCTCAGATGAGGGATAATGGATGTCACTTGAGAAAACAATACTGATTTGGGTTCTTTCATAGTTTGTGGGTTTATGTCCCACATGGTATAGAAGCAGGCTCTGGGAGATTGCCTGAAATATGCCTGGCCTCTCAGCTGCACTAAAAATAATTCCTGCTTCCTGTATTTCTAGAAGTAATTCTGAGATGCGGCAAACCTTATCAGCTCCTTGTTTAGGAAGCAGATTTCTCTTCAGCTTTCAAATAGCAAGAGAATGGTTTTTAGGGGTGACTGGTGTATTTCTAAAACACTCCTTTGTAATAACATACGTGCGTTTTGGAGGTTTTTTGTTTTGTTTCGTTGCTTTTGTTATGAAGTGTTCTTGGTTGGGTGACCTTCTTTCGTTGAGAGCAGCAGTTCACATTGGGTTTTGGCAAAATGGGTTTGATAGTCCTTGCTTTACTAAGCACTAGCACCTAGATGACAGTAATTCACCCTCTAATACCCCCACAAAACCTATTTCTGCAGAACTTGACATGATTTGCAGTCTCCGTAAAGGAGGAACATAGGACTTAAGCAGTGCCTGGAATTAATTTTTTGACCTCCATTTCAGTTATTGGTTGAAGTATTAGGCTCTTCAGACAACTGAGCTGTTCTTGCTATAACCTGGCACTTAGCACCTTATAACAGAGTCGCACTATCAATTCTATGTCATTCATGCGTCTCCCTCATAACGTGAAGGGGGAAAAATTGCAAGGGAAATTGCTGCCCAGCATCAGAGAGTTTAAGGCTGCCAGTAAAATTGATCTTAGTAGCAATAATAGTCCAATTTAAGCCAACACAACCACAATCTTTTTATTAATATTGGCTTACCATTGTCCCTTTTAACTGTAACATGTTGCCAGTGAATGCCAACAAGCATCCTGAAGTCAGAGTACTTGTCTGAGATTTGTGGTCAGCAACACATACAGGTTCAGAGGTGTTATTTTATTTATTTGTTCCAGAGACAGAAAAAAATGCTGGCAAGTAATAATTTTGAGAGAGACTTTTTCCCAACACCTATTTTAGGGAAACGTGTGAATGGAAAATTTTGTTTCCATGAATTCAGATAACATCTGCATTAATATGGTATATCATAAGGATCATTAATGTTCAGAGTATATTATCAGGTGTTCTCTAATGCACTTTTGATGAGCTTTAATGATGCTTGCTGTAGTGTTTTTTCATTTTTTCTCTCCCTCCCCTTTTTTTTTTCTGCTTGATTGTAATAATGACTTAACCCAGGTGGTAGACTCTATCCAGAAAGTGCCCAAGGGAAATATTATTCCCTGGTACCAGCAAACATCAGAGATAGTCATTGAATTCACTGTGGTAGTTTACCCAGGAGAGAAGATCTTGGCTCTCCCCTTGGGTGTCTGGACCTGCCCCCTATTTCCAGTCTACTAATTTGGCTTTGGGAGGAGATGGAGAAATGGCAGAAAGGAACAAGATGGAAAACGTAAGTGGAGGGGAAGGAGAGAAGCCAATAATGTGTGGTAACTTTTGAAATTACCGATTTCTGTTAGAAAGTAACTTGTCATAGAATAGGATCCTGGAAAGTGTTTGGATCATTTGGAAATGATTAGCAAGGAGCACAGTACGGTTTGATATGGCAAGGCTGAGTATGTGCAAGGAGAGAGGTTTCTCTCTTTGGATACCTTGGGTTAGAAGTTGGTTGTGATTCATGCTAGAAAATACTTTCAGTTTTTGGAAATAACTGATATTTGTCCTCAGTGTTTGTCTTTTATCGCTCTCTTAATCTGCACTATCAGTCACGAAACTTATTTTAAAAGCCATAGTTTCATGGTCCTTTTTATGCCATCCAATTGCACAGAAAAGCAGGCTTTAAAGTGTCACAGATACACTGTAGCTTCATTGAGTATAGACGCCATATAAAAGTGCAGAAGTGAAAATACAGGCAACGGTGAAATAAAAATACTACAAATACCTTCAGCTGAGCAAGTTTTTTGTAGTAGTGAGTTTGCAGAGTGTCAGGTATCACTCCCTGTGTGCCATTAAGATTTACTGGCAGTAGCCAGTGCCTGCACCACAAGCAAGGGGAAATCATGTCAGTTGTTTAAAAGATGGTGTCTTGTAAGTTTACCCAGTTTTACAAGCATATGGGAAGAAGGGGGTTCTTTGTTTTCTTATTTTTTCCAAATCTCCACTTCATTGTTCGTAGAAGAATTCAGAAGTAAAGTACCCAGGAAGAAAATTACGCTGTTAGGTTGCTTTTGGCTATGCTATATCGAAAGCTATACTTTGCAAATGTAATCTGTAACAGCAAATGGTGTACAAAGGGAAAGGAGTCATGTTGTTGCACACAGTGTTTTCCATTTTCTGTACAAAAGCTTGTTTAAATCGGTTTGTGCCCTCCCCTTTTCAATGTCTCTTCCCAGGCAGCAGTTGAACGCATGCCCGTGTTGCTCCAGGGCTGGGCATGTGGCGTGGGGAGATGATTCCCAGCAAAGGGTGCTGCTAGTGGGGGGGGCTCAAACATGGCTTCCCAACAGTGGCTGTTTTGTCTGAGACAAATTTTCTTTGAGGTTGTTTCTACTTTCTGAAAGCACTTTGCACCATCTCTTAATCTGCCCACATCTGCCCCTTTTAAGCTACAGCAGCCCCTTAATATTCTCCACTGATGGGGCAAGACTGGAAGGACACAGTGCAAGTCTCCTAAAATGGAAATGAAAAACCTAAGTGATATCTGGCCTGAAACTGTTTTAGATTTCTCTTGGAAAAGAGAGGCTTTTTAGTGGTCTTTTACTTCTGGGAGCATGGTTTCCCTCCCCAGTGAGATGCATTTTGTGTCAGCTGTTTCTATATTAAAAAAAGTTTCCTGAAATAACCACTCTTGGCTTGTCAGCATCTGGCAGTCCTCTCCTCCTGAAGCAGGCAACACCAAGGTCCCATGCAAGCGCAAAGGACCTCACCCCATCTCGTCCCTGTGGAGAGGTGCCCTGGGGGTGCCCAGCCCAGCTGGGGTCACAGGTGGGGCAGCCCAACTGGATTGCACTGTAGTTGCTTCTGATGTGCCTGGTCTGTGCATGCACACCCTGATTAAATTTCTGTTCCTGTCAGTCCGTTAAACCTCCCAAAGTGATTTGTTCTCCCCAGAGAATCAAGGGAGAGGGGGTGGAAAGGTAAAAAGAGAAAGAAGGTGGAAAATAAAGAAGGGCTGGCGGGGGGAGAGGGTGAACCAAAAATGAGTAAAACAGAGCTGCTGAATCCAATAGCCAAGTATTACATTATAGATTCCCAGTTTGGATATAAACAAAATGTTTCCTTGGAGCAGAACGGCATCCAAAAGTTAGAAAAATTGTTTTCCAGAGCTGAAACAGCCACGCTCTGTCCTGCCTCAGGAGCAGAAGGCTTACTCCTTGTACCCCTCTACTTACCCCCCTCCCCTTACCCCCCAGCCTTGTCCACACACCCATGCACTGCGAGCAGCCGGTGGCATGGTTTCAAGGGGCTGCTTATATTTCATAGTTGGACCTGTGGGTGATTTCTGTTGCCCAGGGCAGGCAGCTGGCTATCCTGGCTCCTGCAGAAATTGTGCCTCTCGCTGCTGCTGAGTCCTCCCCTTCCTTGGGCCAGGCCTGTGGGCACTGTCGTGGCCGCTGTGGCTGGAAAAGCCTGGCTCCTCATGTCGGGACAAGCACCATATTCTGCCACCCACCTTGTCTCTGCTGGCTGTCCTGGGCTCAGCTGCCTGCCTCCATATGTCCAACTCTTGGGCTGATTTCCATTGTCTTCTCATAGCACTGTGTTGATTTTCCATGCATCTCGATGGCCCTGATTTAACATGACCTAGTGGGACCGGCCAACTTTGTTGATATATTGTTTGACATTGCTAAATTGGGTGGGTTTTGCAGGCTGGTGGTGTGGCTTGCGCAGCGCTGTGTAACAGTGACCACTCTGCAGTGGCTTCTCCTAACATCCCTTCAAAGGGGCTGGGGACAGAGCAGGGCAAGGCCGGGTCTCTTGGCGGGTTTCAGGTCAACCAGGTTCTTGGTTTTGAGGAGTTTGCATCTCTTAAAATATCATTCAGCTAAATGAAAAGCATTTTCTAACAAAACAAAAAAACCCATGCCAACAAATGTTGTCACCAAAGATAATAAAAGTAAGGAAATTAATACTTATAGTTGACCTCCAATACCTAGGCACAGTGGGGTGTAGCAAGGAAGTAGTTAGAAAGGCACCATGGTGAGCCTTAGCAGTGAATTACCTTATTTTTATTAACTTTCTGACAACCTCAGTGAATTTCCTTTCTTTTTGTGAAGTGATTAAAAAAGCTAATCAGATCATGTAATTAAAATACATGATTACACAATCTCAGAGTTTTTAATAATTACTGTACATGGTAAATATTGTTACCTGATAACACTTTGCACAAAAATTTTTGACAGGAATTTGTGTAGGATGGTTAGGAGGTGTCTGCTTTCCGGTGTTTGCAATGGAAGCTTCTCTAACGACATTAGATAGATAATAAATGTTTTAAAATGGAAAATACAGCAAAACTCTAAAATAATAACTCAGTTGTCCTTTTTTAATGCTTTTGTATGTATCGGGCAACTGGTATGTGACACAGTGTATTTCTGTGCATTTATAATGGCTCTTTCCTTTGTGCTCACACCTCTGTTTCGTATTTTCTTAGGTACCACCCACTGGAAGATGGGTGTTTTTATACAAAGCAACACAGTAAGAAAAAAATCAGATCAGATCCAGTATCTTAATTCCAGCCAAAGAACTGATTTAAGATAGAGTCACTGTTAAGCCTGTGTACAGTGACTTCGGAGTAGACATGATGTTGCAAGTTCTCTGATGTCAGGTAACCAGGAGGTCTGGGGCTATGGTTGTGTTCATAGGAAATCCAAAGATACAAGGTATGATAATCCCAAATAAAGGGAAAATTGATTTAAAAAAAAAAAAAAAAAGTCTGATGTGTCTTTAACAATCTGCTCCTAGGAATCCAGGACCCCAACCTCTAAAGGGAATCGTTTGACATCAGTTACTGCTGTATGTCAGTCTAATATTTACTACTCAGAAGATTAGTTTTATACTCAGGTGCTTGATGACTGAGGTGGAGTTTCCATTGTTCAACAGAAGATGTTGAACTCGTATCTTAAATACAGACAGATAATTTGGTCTTGATGCGGAGCTGAGGTTGGTACTTCCATAACTCTGGGTACTCGTACTTTCATGTGCTAAACTGAGTATGAGATGGAAGAAGTGGAATTCAGTTTCACAAGTAATTCTTGCTAAAGGTATGAGGCAGCAGTTACTGAATTTTCATTCAAACCATTACTTTGTCCATTTTTGTTTGTTTTAGCAAGGGTGAGATGGGCTAAAAATCCTATTTCAGACAGCAGTCCAGGTTATCTGTTGCCAGAAAATTGTTTTATTCTGAAAATTTTTGCCTTATTGGCCAGAACTGAAATAAATAATAGAAAGCCTTGTCAAAACAAAAAAAAATAGTATGTGAATTGTATCCAGGGTACCTAGTTCTGTCACTCTCCTACAGCAGACACCAGAGTTGTCCAGTCTGTGGTTCTGTCTGGGCAGGGAGCTTCAGCTGTGGGTCTGGGGAAGGGGCATGACAAAACCAAATGGATTCTGGGGAGGGGGTAAGGGGTTTTCGGTATTTAGGGGTATTTAGGACAGTAGAGTTTTTGTAAGTGAAGCTGGTCTGAGCTTTAAAACTCTTTGTGTTGTTTATGAAAACAATAATTTTTCATTTCCCCCCAAAATTTAAATTGCCCACGCAGTTATGACCAGCTTATTGACAACATTTCTTCTTTTGGACAGCCATTGTGTGAGCTTATGCAGCTCAAAGTCACTGTTTTACCTCTTTATGACAGTAGGGATGGGATGGAGTTTCTTCCCGGTATCTGCCAGTTGCATTTTCAGTAGTAGGTTTTTGGTAACTCCTCTCTGCCACACTGTACATGGGGTTTCTGGGCACGTTAGACACCCCACACCAGAGTTCTAGGTGCAGGTACAAAACCTTTTCACATCTGGAGAAAAACAACAAAAAAATTACTAATTTACCTGGGGGAGCAGTGGTGTGTGCATGTGTTTCCAGCCATTAATTAACTGGAGATGGTTTCTTGAACATGTCTGGTTCTGGAGGTGCATGTGTGTCTGTCAAACCTCTGATGCCTGATTTCCCTGAGAGTTTTTTTGTTTGGTTTGGGATTTTTTTGTTCTTTTGTGCTTTGCTGTTACTATTTTGGTTTTTTGACCATTTTTTCCTCTGCATGAAATGTGCCCCCACTCCAAACACCCACCTCCAGCTTCCCCCCACTTTTTAATTTATCAGACTCCTCTATAGCAAGCCGAATGCTCTCTGTACCTGTAGTATCAAATGCATTTTTCTAGGGTAAATGAAATCTCTCTCTCCCCACTACCTCCTTATTCCTTTTACTGAGTTGTTAGGTCTATTAACATTCCCGGGTATTTTTTTGTAAGTATAGCCAGTCCTCGTTATGTGGGTAGAGGTAGGGAGAAAGCTATTGACTATAGCTTTTCCCTTTACTTAATTTAATTCTCTGATATTAGTGCCAACGTCTGTGTGAGACTGCTCTCAAATGGAAGGAGTGCTGTTTGGGAGAGATGGTGGGGAAAGAGATATTTGTTTGCAAGTGCCAAGATGTTTGCTGTCCCTCCTTCTCTTCAGGGATAAATGGAGATGATTCAATGTACGCTCCAACCCTAATTTTAATCCCATTTAAACAAATCATTGTGCCCTGCACCTTTCCTCATTATAAATTCACTCTCTCGTGTATCTGTGGCCAGGGCACAGAGACAGTTACTAACTAGAATAAATCATACAATTCACATTTGTGGAAGGAAAAAAACCAACCAGACACATGCGGTCAGAAGGAAACCTATGTTGCTGGTTAAACTAGAGCTATCTGAATACAATCAGCACCTAAGACTGTATTAAACAATTCAGGAGGAAGATATCTTTGCTGTTAGGGAACTTTAAGGAAAGTGCCGTCCTGTTCTGGTACATGGGCGGAGTGTGGTACCTGCAGCTGAGGCTGGAAGCACAGCCGCAGCTGGAGGGGAGGTTTCTGCCAGGCTTTGCACGTCTCTTGGCAGAAGCACAGCGGGGCCAGAGGGGCTATCGTCTCCTGGTTGGATTCGCTCTGGCTCCCCAGCTGTGCTCCCCCTGCCTGCCTGCCTGCACTGATGAGCATCCTCCCTATGGGAGACTTTCTCCAGAGCATGGTCGGTGCTGGCTGACATCCTGAGAAGCCCCTAAAGAATTTAGAGAGGCTCAGGAAGTCTCTCTGCAGATTCATGGTGTAGGAGATGGGGCACAGCGTGGGCTGATCTCACCGCCTGGTGCCCGCAGGAGAGGGCTGTCTGGTGTGCCGTGACCCTGCGGTGCTGCAGAGTGGGGACCGCTGGGGTCATCTCTCGCAGCCTGCACGGGTGCTCGGTGAGGTTGGATGTGGGATCCCTCCTTGGGCTGCACCAACGTGGGCGTGAGCCCTGGGAAGACAGACCTTAGCTGTTGCTGCAGCTTTTCTTTTGAAAACCTGAGAGCGCAGTCACACGATTTGTCATTGGACCCTTCAGTCAAAAGGGCAAAGATGTGTTGGAAGAAGAGAGCAGCTTGCAGCAGACGGTTTTGTTGTGTGGTGCAGTGCAAGTCCTCAGATCATAGATGCCGGGTCACTGCTGGTTAAACTTGAAAGGTCTCTCATGTGGCATGTTTGTTGTAGGGGAGCACTGATGTACTGAGAAAGATTCTTACTGGGTGGCAAACACTTTTGTTTGCTTGCTTGTTTTAAAAGTCATTTCTTATTTAAAATGATGGATACTGTTAGTGAAAAAGAAGTAGCATTACCATACAGCGTGGAATACACATCTCTCCTAGGCAAGCCACGCTGTTTGGCTTTCATCTTGCATAGCACAAAATCTATAGTTATCTTCTTTTTAAACCTTTCAGTTATTTCTGTCAGGTATTGATAAGTGGAGAACTTCCTTCCCACCTCTGTTTAATGCAGTTCCCCTCAGGCCAGTCACAAACAGGGTATCATGACCAATGTTTACCTAAATGATACTCAGGAATGTGCTTCATATTCAGCAGTGTGCTTTTACATTTGTGGGTGTTCTTTTTTAATTTTAAATGCAATATTTGTTTAAAAATTGTGCACTAACAAACCCAGAGTCTTAACTAATTGTACTTTGCCATAACACATACCGTCCCCAAGGAATGGGAGGTTTGCTTAGCTGGAGAAAACCCCATCTCCAGGTTTGGGTCAGGTGGAGCTGGTGGCTTCATTAGCTCCAGGGATACTCACTGTGGTCACCAGGGCACAAAAGCACCTCCAAAACCAGGTGGGTGAAGGCCTCGAGGAGCTACACTTACCAGACTTGTGGAAGCTGGGATGTTCACAAGTGCAGCTTCATTTCTGGAATCCACAGTGTTTGCATGAAATCTTGACTCTGAATTCATGAAAGGGACAGGGAATATATGCACCTTTCTCAAAATACCTCTATGTAGAACTGGCTATATTGCATATTTATGTCATTTGAGTTTTCAGAAGTGTTGAGCAACTGCTGTTGCTATTGATTTCAATAGGATTGATGTGAATACACAACACATTTGGAAGTCAGACCAATAATGCATATGCGTAGCTATAAAACAGGTTACTTGATACTGTCTGTCACATGTAATTTATTCATTTTTCTTCCCTTGTTCTTTGAAGGCAGTATAAAATCTGGATGTTGTTGTTTTTTACTGTTTGTTTATTGCTGAGTAATTTCAGCCAACATGTGTTTTTCAGCATTAGGTCTATTCATCATGAACGTCAACCCATTAAGTTTGTAAATGCGTCACAGTTTTCCCACCTAGATCAAAATGAGAGTCTGGAACAGCCTACTCTTTCTAACTTAACAAGCTGGTTTTATTTTCCCCTGCAACTTGCTCTAATAATATGACCAGCTTTAAATTCCTCAGGCCGGAAAGCTTGGCAGTAAAGTCCTGTGCAGGGCTAAGGTTTGAAACATGAGGTTTTTCTCAGGTTTGGAACATGGCAATTGACATCTCTTCTGCTGAGCACTGATGGAAAATACTCATTTAGGAGCACAAGTCTGCTTTTGCGAAAGTGCTTTTCATATGTTAAAGACAGGGACTGCAAACCCATTTTCCTAGAGGTCACGTCACTGCATAGCATCAGTTGAAGATCTCATCATAGAAAGCCATTCTAGCAATCCAGTCACTTTTGGTGACCCCAGGCAGAAGACACAGAGCATTTGTGGTGTCTGGTCCCAGTTTTCTCCCTTATTAGTGGTTCTTTTGGCTCAGAGTTGATACATGGCCGAAAAGTTGAAACAAGAGCTCTGCAGAAATGCAAACACCACTCTCATACTGTCTACCAGCTCAGAAGCAGATATGCGTTTGTCTTAGCAGTAACAGCAGCTTACTGGAGAGATCTTGGCAAAACTCTCTTTGTCCTAGTTTGCCACTGCCCCAGTTTTAAAGACACTTGCTCCTCCACACTGCTGCCTACACCATCGAAACAAGCTCTGACTTGATTCTGCACAAGCTGAATATCCTATAGGAAAGTGCTGCCTGTCCTTGCCAGTGCTGGCTTCCAGGGCTCCCTGCTCACCGTGCAGAATGTGACCCTTAAATGAATTTTATGAATGAGCTAAATGGATTGTAATTGATGACTTAATCTTCACTTGAAAGTACAATTCAGAAACACAAAAATGAGCACAGTAAAGCATTAAATTAAATCACATCAATCTGGTCAGTTCATGGAGAAAAGCCTCTCCCTCTCTCTCTTTAATTTTGGCTTCTGTATTCACTGAGTTTCTCCAAACAGTAGCTAGTCTGTATTTCTGATGCTCAGTTATGGGTATGAACTGAGGGAAAGAGCTTGAGCCGAGTCTGTCTGACCACACGTGCCTGAGGGTACTCAGTGAAACAGCCTGTGAACAGGTGCCTGCTGTATTTGAGAGCTGCCTGATCAAATGGGAGGGAGGAAATCATAAATCTAGGAAATTCATCTCATGCACTACATCCCACCAGAAAGGCTCTTCCGCTGGCCACATCTCCACGAGTAGTTCAGAGTCTTGATGCCTGGGTTTGTGCTGTATGGGAAGCACCCTCTCTGCTGACAGTAACAAAACACAAGGAAGGGAGTATGTATAGATGAGAAAAGGACTTTGCTTGCATGTATTGCAGAGACCTTTATGGAGGCTGATGCTCTTCCACCACTCTGGCCTGGATGTTTGGCTCTGCAAAGGGGACAGTGCAGGGTCCAGGGGTGGCCCTGGTCCTGCTGCGATGAGGGCAGGCTCTGCAAATCTGCCATGGGGTCTGCTCAAAACATTGCAACCCCCCACTTGTATCCTTAGGTTTAGATAAAAAATGAAGCAGGCAAAGCTCTTAACCGCTCTGTGTTGTCTCTTTGTTTTGTATAATCAAGTGTTGAAATCATGATAAATGTTGACATCAAGCAGCAAGAAGTGCAGAATATAATTGTGTGAATGTAAGGCCAATAGGGTCATATTAAGTTTGTGCTCTGGCTAATGTAGTATGAAGAAGTATTACTAACAATTAGCATAAGTATTACCATTTATTATAACTAATTTTATAACTAATTATTACAAGTAATAATTCTACTAGGATTATTTTCCTAAGGGCTTTGTCATTCCTTATGTTTCAAAGTTGCACATATCATAGCTGCAACTCTAATTTTATAGTGTTCTCTCAGTGTGACTATTGCATCCGTGATGTGTGCGTGTGACCCCATATACAGTTTTGTTGTTTTACATCTGTCTTACAACGTACCTTCTTGCTAAATGCTCTGTAGGTATCAAAGCAGGCAAGAATGGCACAGGACCCTCTAGGTAGCAGGGTAAGCACAAGCAGCAAGCTATTAAGATCTTTCTGTTAATTCATTGATGATTTTGCCGGTATCATCTTCTAATCTCACTTAAAAAGGACTGAATGTGCATTTGAACATTTCTGAATGGCAAATTGCTAAGCAAAATATATGTATAATCCTAACATTTTGGTAGAAATAGGGTGAGTTATTATTGATTCACAGAGCACGACAAAACATCACTGCATGAATTAGCAAACAGCTGTTTCTAATTTGAGTTTAGAACTGTACACAGAGGAACTTGTTTTAGTGTTCACTCCTTTCATTTATAATGAATTTTAATTACCGCTACAGGTGAGAAAAATGTAGAAACAAGCTTGTATCTTGTGGAAGAAACAAAGGAGAGACAGATGCTAACAGATTTACAGTCTGTGATAAAAGGAATGTTTTGGTACACTTTACATGTAATTAGAGTGCAGCTGTTTTCAGTCCCAAGTCCATGATGCACAGCAGAATATAGTATCTGCTGCTTTTCCAAAGGGAGTAAAGAAAAACAGTGATTCAACTCTGAAAGCATTTAGTTTATTCCTAGATCTAACATAAAACTTTCTCCTCCACCCCTTATTATGCCATTTATTGAAGTGTGAAATAACTTATTTAATTTAATGATATGTTAATTTCTTGTTACCAGCAAAATACAGACTGTTTGACACAAAATAATGTTAAAGATAACTTTCTTATTTTATCATCTGTATAGAATTATGTATCACCCTATCAATGGTCATTACTGAGTCTTGATACCTCTGCTAATGGGAGATGAGGGCTCAGGCATGTGTTACTCTGGCTTAACAAGTTTCTGTATATCAACTAAGCTTCAGTAGACAACTTTGTGTGTACTTTTAACTTGCAGCATAAAAAAAGACTAATTAGATGTATCTTTGATCACTACAGAAAGGTTTAAACAAAGACAGCGAGATTTAAACCGTCTATGTGTAACAGTTTATCCGCGGCAGCCATCCCAGCAAGTTTAATGTTTTAAATTCTGCGCTACATCTTGTGCTGATTTTGTATTCTAAATACCAAGTTATTCTCTGCATGAGAAGAAAAATTAGATTATATATACTTTCCATTGAGCCAGACATCTTTCTTTTTTAAAAACTTCACTTAAAAACGAATTGCAGTGCAAAGCTGAGAAGTTGGAAAAAGAGTCACTAACTGTTGGTAATTTAGTCCAACAAAAATGCTTACCACATAAGCATATAATTAGGTATAACTGCATTTTTCTCAAGTCACAGATAATAATGAAAGCACTGCCTGTGGTGCCACTTATATTAGCACCTCTTAGTTTTTTATCCAATTTTAGGTTTGCTTTGAACATTTTATATATTTTATTTATTTATTTATATAAAAAGGCATAGTGCCTTAAAATAAAAAACTATGCAGACTGTTTTGTGAAGAAGCTAACATTGCTGAAGACTGAAGCTGCATATAGAGTTCTTTGGAGCAGGTTGAACTTCCCAGGGCTCCTCCTTAGTGCCTTGGCTAACGGTGGGTTGACCACTTCTGGGGGACAGTTGCATGGTATTTTGTAGGGATAATTATAAATAAGATGTAAAAATCTTTTTTCCACTGTTTAGTGAAGTGTGTTTGAGTGCATATTGATGCTGGATTTCAGTCACAGCCCAGCAGTTACAATACCACGCAGAGATAGGTGCAGTGTCAGCATAAAAAGGCTTTCATTGCCACAAGAGCTGGTGGTTCACAGTCCACTATTGCCTTCTGTGACACAATGAACAAAAAAATGTTCAGTGAAGCTAATATATGCATAGAAAATTGAGTTTGGAATATTAATGGTATTTTTTATTAACTTTGTTATAACTGTGTGGGAAATGTGCAGGAAAATAGGGCTAAGCACTCCAACAAAAAATTTAAGTAAAAAGCTGTCACCGTGCACTGAAAATATTGAAACTTAAAACATTTGCTATGTAAACTTGATTTGTATTATTTCACACCAGCACTGCAGTGTAAATGAGCACCGTATGCTATGTGAGGTTCTTGCTATAATCCATTGTAATGACTTATCTTTGGCTTTAATACATAGTGCAGCAATGCAAAATTTGCTGTAACCAGTACTGAAGATTTCTCAGTCCTCAACCTCTGTGTTGCATTCTCATAGTTAAGCATCGGGGATAATCATAATTATTGAAATTGATAGCATTTCTATCGGGCCTTCCATCTATGGATGTCTTGGGGTTTCACAGCTATACAGAAGTAAGCCCTACAATTTGCCCTTGAGGAGCAGATGGCTTTTTTCTATTATGGAGATGAGGAACTGAAACACAGTTCAGAAGTGCATCTTATGATGCCAAGCTTGTTTTCAAAAGTAACTTACTTTTCTGGGTGCTAGAATTCCATCAACTCGCAATAGTCTAAAGTGATTTGAGTGCTTTGACCATTTTTAACTTGTGTGCCACGGAGAGGCTCGGAGAGAACCAGGAGTCTGAACTTAAATCAATCCTTTCCTCAACAATTGATTCTTGGTTTTTGTTTTTGTTAATTTAACTATTTTCTCTTGTGTACTAGCTCTGTGCTAGAGGAATAAACCTAATAGAATAAGAGCACCTTCCGAATCTAATCTCTGGTTTATTGTGCTGTATGGAGATGCCTTCTGGGCTCAGGAGGGGGGGTCTTGAAGGTGCCTCTTTGGCCAAACCCTGGATATTTTGTTCATGCCTGGGCAGGTTGTGCGGCCTCTTCTGAGCCATGTGAGGCTCAATCTGTGCTGCTGTTTGCACCCAAACCAGCTGGAATAAACCGGCCTGCCATACTGCACTGGCCACACTGCAACGTGCCTGCGGTAGGGGGGGACATATGGAGGCCCTGTGAAAGAGCCACCTGAACCCTCCACATGTAGGGGAGAGAGACTAGGGAGGTTTTTCACTGGAGGGGGACCCGATGATGCTTGACATTGGTAAAGAAGAGCGTTTAGGCAAGCATGAACTTCAGGTCTGGGCCAGCAAATGGGGTCTCTGAGCATTCCTTTTGTTCTTAAGAGAAAAAGCAGCCGGCTGGGGGTTAGCCTGGGTTTGTGCAGCCCCTGCCCACCAATGCTGACCCCAGGGCTGGGGCCACACGGGTGACCGGGCAGCTGAGCAAGCCTGTCCCTCTGCAACCGCTTCAAATGCAGCTCAGCTTAAAGTCTGGCAGAAGCGTGATGTCTCCAGCTTGCTTTGAGCAGGGAAATGGGGGAAAGTGTTTGCAGGGACTGTGAAATTGTGTCTGGTTGATTTTACTTCTATTAGAAAAATAATTCTGAAATAATAAATATATCAACATCATCAGTGTGTGCTGAGATGGCAGTGCTGCTTACTGCTGGCAATCTGTGATGTGCTGTATGTCTCCTTTCTAAGAGAGATCACATTTTTTAAGACTTCATTTTATTGTTTTAGCTTCACGAGTATATTTCTGAACTTGGCTCATGTTATCTGGAAGATAAACAGAGAAAAAATTATGATTTATACTACAGTTTGGCCAAATTGCTCTTATTAGAAGGAAAAATACATTAATTGAATACATTGAGGCTGGAATTAGCTCCTCAGTGATGATGATAAATGCTTGCAGTCCCGTAAACGTGCTGAACATTAAGTTGCTAAATTACTGTACCGCTTTAAGATTGATTATCAAGTTTGGCCCTTTAAGCTTCATGACCCGCACATATATCCTGAGGACTACTGACATCCTGAAGCTTCCTTAATGCTCTTTTTTTTCCTAGTTAAACTTTTTATTGAATTTCCTTACCCTTTTAATACTTGTTTTGATTCTCTTATGCGCAAATGACAAAAGCCTTGCACCAGCCATGTGATTCTCTATTTTAGAACAGTCCCACTTTGCAGGATTAGCCATTTTTAATGACTTTAATCTCCTTTTTGAAAGTGATTTTTCTCATTCTGCTACATTCCTTTGATTGCATTAATGTAGAATTATTATTCTAACCATCATTGCCAGACATGTCACACCCCATCTAAAATATATCTTCCCACTAAAATATTACTCTGGTAAAATACCTTAGAATTTCCTTCTCAGTTCATTATAGGTCTTTTCTTCAATTTAATATGGCAAGTTAAAATTAACAGGGCTATTTTTCATTCCATAAAGAGATTAATGATAATGAGTTTTCCCTAATTTCTTCAGTATAGGCCTTTAGTAATTTAGTATCTTGTTTGTAAGGAAGTCAAGGTAGGTTGTTTCTGGGGCTTAAAGTTTCCTAATTCTTTTTAAATTGTAAAAGTATGAGAAAAATGGTGCAATAAAAAGAATCTAGAAGTTAAACATGAAAATCAGTGAAAGGTTGAAATCAAGCTAACAAAAGGAGACAATCTTTGCTTTCAACTATGTAAATGCTTCCATTTTTCTTACAAACCCAGCTTTTCGATCTGAGAAATGGTAAGTTTTAAAATCCAAATTGTATTAGCACAGCAACGCACAAAGTAACACCAGCTTTCTTTGATTTTGTTTTCTGAATAGCCCAGTATGTTTGAAGAGCAGCAGCTGGACTGGAGCGGGCCCTATTTGAATGTTAGAGTGCATTTTGAGGTAGATGGGTTCATTTCAGAGGAGAAAGAGACCTTCTAAAAGATTTGTTCGATTTGCATCGTGGGCCAGGGTAACGGCTGGCATAAGCACATGTGGATGTAACGAAGTTAAAGCAGTTGGCCCAGCCTGTGCTGCCACTCGATCTGGCCCACCGCACCTCGTTTCAAAGCTGAACAATGGAGCCGTATTCACGGAGCCGCCGTGAGAGCTCCGAGTTCCCCCGGCGCAGTGCAGTCCTTCCTCTGCGTGCTGCTGCCCGGCGCAGGGCGCGAGGAGGCTGGCTGCAAAGGGAAGGTATTTAAAATGCAGGTAGTTTTACAACAGTTTCTGCAAAGCGGACTTGTAAAATTATTTTAATTACAGCCCGTAAGCCTGAGCGGTGAAGAACACGATGGTGGTGGGCTTTCTTTCCTTGTTGTTTTCCTTCTCCCCCCCCCCCCCCCCGCCCCCAGTAGACAGCAGTAGCGGTGGCAAACGCAACATGTGCTGCCCTAGTTCGGGCTCAGCACCCCCCCTCTTGCTCCCCTTTGTCTCCTTTCCCCTGGAGGAGCCCAGCTGGCGAGAGGAGGGAATTAGCCGGCCCCGAGCTACCGGCACCTCCCCGGGGCCTCCAATCCAGGCGCTGGCAGCCGGCTGCCCCTTCCCTCCGCCGGCCCGTGGCCGCGGGTCCGTGGGGACGGAGCCCCGGCTGCGGCTGGCGGCAGAGCTGGGGGGACGGGGGCTCCCCGGGGGCAGCGCGAAGCTGTGCCGGCAGCGGACGTGGCTTCAGTGGGGAACACGAGGCTTTGTTGCGGCCGCAGAGAGAGACCGCGTCGTGGGCAGGGGACTGAAGCCGGAGAAAAGTTGGCCTAAAAAGCAGGGGCTCGTCACCCGTGTTTTAGGTTCGGGCTCCGCCAGGCCCGGGGGAGCTGGCTGAGCACGAAATGCTGCAGCGTCTCAGAAGCGCGGGGGCTCGCTGAGGGCCGGGGTGCCCTTCGGGAGCGGGAGGGAGCGCGTTCCCGGTGTCCGGCATCGCTCCGGAGCAGGAGGTTCAGTCGCAGCGGGGAGCGGGCGCCCGAGCCACGCATCCCGGAAAACAGGCAGCCCTGCTGTGCGGGAAAAGTTGTTTGGTGCGGGGTTATCTGGTTTAGTTTTTCCGAGGTACGAGTTTTCCAAGGTATCTTCCTGGGACGAGAAAGAAGGTCTTTGCCAAAGCAGACGGTGCCACAGGAGCTAGCCTCTTAGCGTGGTGATACCCTCATTAGCCGAGCCTTTTTGAGAGCTTCTCCACCGTACATGTGCTCTTCTCCGCCTGGTGACTCTGGAGTTGGCAGGCTCGAGGAGTGCGCGTGTGGCAGCCTACACGCACAGTTGGGGATTTTTTTATTGGTTTGTTTTAGTAAGAGCTGAAGTAGGAACATTAAATGTTTTATAAGGACAATGTATCTGGAGAACTGGTTCCTTTTTTGAAACTCCAAACGTATATATGGTCAGCGCTTTCCCTCGTTTACATGAATTTTATTTTCGCTTCATTCCGTGGTTCAGTTTTATATCGGACCGGTGGCATTTTTGCTTCACTCAACATCTCCGTGCTTATTGGAATTAGGATATTTGAACTCGCTCTCTTCTGTTTCTTGTTAACAATTCTGTTTATGAAAGCTGCCAACATTTTATGTATTTTTCCTAAAATGACTGTTTTGCTGCTGGAGTTGGTGCTGTGTTTCTTTATGGTAATATCAAATTATAAAATATTTTCCAAAGCCTCATATTGAGCAAAGGAAATAGTTATTCAAACAGAGGCTGGGCCATTGTTGGTTTATCCTGAAGTTGGTTCTTTTGTAATGTCTTCAGATCTCCAATGGTGATTTTCTAGGCTTTTTTAATTTGTTTGGGTTTGTACCAAGCAGGCAACATTACCTTTCATATGAATGAATGTGGTAATGGTGCAGATCTCTTCTCTGATTTTCTTGAGCTGTCTCAAATTTGATGCTTTTATTTCACCTAGATGTTCGACTGCTTTTGAGCAGCCTTTCCTTCTGTTACAGTTTTGAGACAGAACTGAAGTTTTTTGTTTAATGGAGACATTACTTAAAATCAACTTGACGTAGCATTTAAAAAGACCCACAAAATCACAGGTGATCACTTAACGCTGTAGCTTTTCAAAATGTTTGTATTGCTTCATTGCACATTGTGTTTTGCTTTCTTTATTCATTGTTTATTGCTTTACAGTACAGTGAGCAGGTGTTAAACCTGCTAAAGAAAAACACTTTTTATTAATAGTATATGTTGGCAAATTTGTGAATTATGTGTACAAATACATTTTTATTTCACAAACCTCCT
This sequence comes from Pandion haliaetus, assembly GCA_013401275.1. Taxonomy (NCBI): domain Eukaryota; kingdom Metazoa; phylum Chordata; class Aves; order Accipitriformes; family Pandionidae; genus Pandion; species Pandion haliaetus. Next base: position 136,039 of record VYZV01021217.1, read on the forward strand.
TTGAAATTCAAGAGATCTTTGGGGTTTTTTTGTAGTTGTTGGTTTGGGTTTTTTTTATGCTGTAGTAGCAGAAGCCCATAGTGTTGTTGAGAGCTTTGTCCTTATTTCACAGATGCACTGGGAATTGTTTTTAATCTCCTTTCTGCTTTCCCATTACAGATGGTGATGACGACCCACAACTCTCCTGGGTGGCTTCATCTCCCTCCAGCAAAGATGTTGCATCACCCACTCAGATGATAGGAGATGGGTGTGATCTCGGCATCGGGGAGGAGGAAGGGGGGACTGGTCTGCCGTATCCCTGTCAGTTTTGTGATAAGTCCTTCATTCGCCTGAGCTACCTTAAAAGGCACGAGCAGATCCACAGTGACAAACTACCTTTCAAATGCACCTACTGTAGTCGGCTTTTTAAGCACAAGAGAAGTAGGGATCGCCACATAAAGCTTCACACAGGGGATAAAAAGTACCATTGCCATGAATGCGAGGCAGCGTTCTCTCGCAGCGACCACCTCAAAATTCACCTGAAAACCCACAGCTCCAGCAAACCCTTCAAGTGTACTGTGTGTAAACGTGGGTTTTCATCTACCAGCTCATTGCAGAGTCACATGCAAGCTCATAAAAAGAACAAGGAACATATGGCAAAGACTGAGAAAGAGGTGAAGAAGGATGATTTTATGTGTGATTACTGTGAAGAGACATTCAGTCAGACTGAAGATTTGGAGAAGCACGTAATGACACGCCACCCACAGCTTTCCGAGAAGGCAGATTTGCAGTGTATTCATTGCCCTGAAGTATTTGCAGACGAAAACTCGCTGCTCTCACACATTCATCAAGCCCATGCCAACAAAAAACACAAGTGCCCTATGTGCCCTGAGCAGTTTTCTTCAGTGGAGGAAGTCTATTGCCACTTGGACAGCCACAGACAACCTGACTCCAGCAATCACAGCATCAGCCCTGACCCAGTCTTGGGGAGTGTGGCATCCATGAGCAGTGCAACACCCGACTCCAGTGCATCAGTGGAAAGAGGTTCCACCCCAGATTCAACCTTAAAGTCTTTGAGAGGACAAAAGAAAATCAGGTCTGTGGACAGAGAGGAAGGCCAGAACTGGTCTAAAGTTACTTACAGCTGCCCATACTGCTCAAAGCGCGACTTCAACAGCCTTGCTGTTCTGGAGATCCACCTGAAGACCATTCATGCAGACAAACCTCAGCAAAGCCACACGTGCCAGATCTGCCTTGATTCCATGCCTACACTGTACAACTTGAATGAACATGTGAGAAAGGTGCACAAAAACCATGCCTATCCCATGATGCAGTTTAGCAACATTTCTGCCTTTCACTGTAACTACTGCCCAGAGATGTTTGCAGATATCAATAGCTTACAAGAACACATCCGTATTACTCACTGTGGCCCAAATGCTACCCCTCAAGATGGCAACAATGCTTTCTTCTGTAACCAGTGCTCCATGGGCTTTCTGACCGAAGCAACCTTGACTGAGCATATTCAGCAGACTCACTGCAATGTAGGAAATTCAAAATTGGATTCCCCTGTCATTCAGCCAACACAGTCTTTTATGGAAGTTTATTCATGCCCTTATTGCACAAACTCCCCCATTTTTGGCTCCATCCTGAAGCTTACAAAGCATATTAAAGAAAACCACAAGAACATTCCTCTGGCACACAATAAGAAGTCAAAAGCAGAGCAGAGTCCAGTTTCTTCTGATGTTGAAGTCTCTTCCCCTAAAAGGCAACGGCTTTCTGCTAGTGTAAACTCAGTGTCTAATGGTGAATACCCATGTAATCAGTGTGATCTAAAGTTCTCAAATTTTGAAAGTTTTCAAACCCATTTAAAGTTGCATTTGGAGTTGCTGTTGAGGAAACAGTCTTGCCCTCAGTGTAAAGAAGACTTTGATTCCCAGGAGTCTCTTCTGCAACATCTCACCGTGCATTACATGACAACTTCAACTCATTATGTATGTGAGAGCTGCGACAAACAGTTTTCTTCAGTGGATGATTTGCAGAAGCATTTGTTGGATATGCATACTTTTGTGTTGTATCACTGCACCCTTTGCCAAGAAGTTTTTGATTCCAAGGTATCTATCCAAGTGCATCTGGCAGTCAAGCATAGCAATGAAAAGAAGATGTATCGTTGCACAGCCTGTAACTGGGATTTTAGGAAGGAGGTGGATCTCCAGATCCATGTGAAGCATAGTCACTTGGGGAATCCGTCAAAGTCTCACAAATGCATCTTCTGTGGTGAGACCTTTAGCACAGAGGTAGAACTGCAGTGCCACATCACAACCCACAGCAAAAAATACAACTGCAAGTTTTGTAGCAAAGCTTTTCATGCCATCATCTTGCTTGAAAAGCACTTGCGGGAAAAACATTGTGTTTTTGATGCTAGCGCTGAGAATGGTACAGCTAATGGCATGACCCCAACAAATAAGAAGACAGAAGGGGCAGATATCCAGAACATGTTATTGAAGAATCCAGAGACTTCCAACAGTCATGAAGCCAGTGAGGATGATGTAGATGCTTCTGAGCCCATGTACGGCTGTGACATTTGTGGGGCTGCCTATACTATGGAGGTCCTCTTGCAGAACCATCGTTTGAGAGATCATAACATCAGGCCTGGGGAGGATGACTGTTCTAGGAAGAAAGCAGAATTCATCAAAGGTAGCCACAAGTGTAATATCTGCTCAAGGACCTTTTTCTCAGAAAACGGCCTGAGAGAGCACATGCAGACCCATCGAGGCCCAGCTAAACACTACATGTGCCCCATCTGTGGGGAGCGCTTCCCATCACTCCTGACCCTGACGGAGCACAAAGTCACTCACAGCAAGAGTTTGGATACAGGGACATGTCGGATCTGCAAAATGCCACTGCAGAGTGAGGAGGAGTTTATCGAGCACTGCCAGATGCATCCAGATCTCAGAAACTCCCTCACCGGGTTTCGCTGTGTTGTCTGTATGCAGACAGTCACCTCTACCCTTGAGTTGAAAATTCATGGGACGTTCCATATGCAGAAATTGGCAGGAAACTCTGCAACCTCGTCGCCCAATGGCCAGGCCTTGCAAAAACTCTACAAGTGTGCGTTGTGCTTGAAAGAGTTCCGGAATAAGCAGGACTTGGTAAAGTTGGATGTGAATGGCCTTCCCTATGGCCTGTGTGCTGGATGCATGACCAGAAGCACCAATGGACAGTCTTCAGGCTTGACTCCACAGGAGGTGAACGAGAGACCATGTGGCAGTCTGAGGTGTCCAGAGTGTAGTGTCAAATTTGAAAGTGCTGAAGACCTAGAGAGCCACATTCAGGTAGACCACCGAGACCTGACCCCTGAGACTAGTGGCCAAAGGAAAGGTACCCAGACGTCCCCTGTTCCCAGAGTAAGTACATCTGAACTTTAAGATGTCGAGGGATAAAATGTAGACCTTCAGTGTGACTGAGAACTGATTGGATTTTTTTCTTTTAAACTGTCACTTTATAAAATCACTTGTGCTACTAAAAAAACCAACAAAACAGGAGGAAAGGTAGAGTAACGCTCATAGAAAAATTAGATGTTGCTCAGCCTTGCACGCTCCTTGATTGCTAGTAGCAGCACATCAGGTTTTTTTATCATAAAACTGCCCTAGATTTACCAACAGAGAGCTGAGGCGCTTGAACAGTGGGGACTGAGTTTGTCCATGAATTCTGATGCTACTGAACTGGCAGATCTGGAAAAGCTGGGGCATTTCCATGAAAAAAGGAGGTGCTGAGTACCCAAAACAACAAAAAAAAAATCTGATCTGTCATACTTGAGGAATGATTTTATTTCTTACCAGGGAACTAAACACGAACAGAAGGACAAAGGAATTTTTGAGGAAAAATGTAGTGAATTTCACCCTACCCCCAAATTCTCACCTAAAACAAGTTTCTGTGCTAAAGAGCTTGTCTTCGTGGATGTCTGTCAGAGTGAATGTTGTGAGGCTGCTTGGATGTCTGTGTGCATACGTGTGTGTGTGTGTGTGTGTGTGTATGATTTAAAAAGTGATTTTAAAAGGATCTGCTTCATGGCCCTCCTGCAAGATAAGTAGTTTTCTTAGCAAATCTGGAAAATGTTGTCTAATGCAGGTTACATATAAGTGTGCTCTCCTTTAGTGTTCGCAGATAGCCTGCTTTCCCATTTCTTAGCTTACAAGATACTTGGGAACATGCAGATCCAAGTAAGGTTTCAGAAGCCTACTCAGGAGATTAATATCATTTGCAGTTTATAGCCTTTTAAAATTATTTGTTGACGTTTTGGTTCAAGAATGGGCCAAGTCAGTCCTTCCTCTGTCAGGAACAGATGGAATGAGAAGTAGATTTTGGAAACCTTCTCAGGAGACCAACAGCAGACACATCTGAGTATTGATATCATCTGACATTTTTAATTAAACATGATGGGGTGAGATTTTCAAAAGTATCTAAGGAAATTAGGCACCCAACTCCTAATGAATAATTCCAGCCGTAGATGCCTGTTTATGTCAATCTGCTAATTAAGGCACCCACAAACACATCTAACTGCATTAAAAGAACCTGAAAATACCATTCAACTAGAACACCAGAGGCTCAGTAAGTAAGAGAAGACCCTAAGTACGTCCTGAGGACGCAGACTGAGATGCCTCCAATAGAGCTGGTGCAGGCTCTGTCCCCAGCTGGACTTGTTAGCTCCGGCTCAGTGCCGGGGTGTGCAGGGTAGCAGCGCCTGGCCAAGCTGGGCTGTGCACGGCCAGCTCAGATCACGGCGCTGCCTGCCCCAGCACCCACTGGCCTCAATGCCCCGTTCCAGGCTTCTGAGCGAATCCCACAAAAAGTTTAATTTCTTTTTTTTTTTTTAATTTTTGCTTTTTTAGTAAAACAACTGGATATTGTTCCTTCTGGGTGTGGTGAATGTGTGCCTAAGCCTCCAGGCCCACACACCTAATTCTGCAGAAGAATGAGGAATGGAAATATCCCTCCTTTGGTGTGATACCTTTTGAGAGTTTGGCTGGGGCTCTAGCTAGGTCATTCTCCTTCCTCCTCCTCAGGCCTGTATTTCCATCTAAATTCTTTAAAACACCTCTGTTCTCTTATGTAGGACTAATTCTTCATATGGCTGGGCCTGTAGCCTAAAGTATTACCTTTTCTTTCCTATCAACTATCAGAAGCAGAATACATTGCCATCTTCTCTTATTTCTTGCTTTAACTCTTTCTTTTCAGTGATAGCTTCCATACTTGTTCTCTCAGGGGAGAGTTTTAAATTCTTCAATACGGTAAATGCTTTGAATTTCATACCATGAGGAGAGGTCTTAGTTCCTTTGTAGAAGATAATGAAAAATCAGCATTTGTGATGATGGTAAATGGTACCTTCAACAGGTGTCTGTGGCCTGCACATATGCGAATATCAGAGGCCTTTATGGTATGCATCCCAGGAATAGATGTATTGTTATTAGGAATAATTCATTATCTTACCCTTCATTATAGGTACAAGACCTGAATTCTGATATTGGTTTACATGGAAACTATTGGTGTTTCACTCAGGTTTCTCAAGGCAATAAGTGCCCTTTCTGTCTGCCTAGCACAGGGATTTTCAAAGAATTACGCTGTCTTTTAAATGGTGATAAATCTCTGTATTTCAAGAATAGTGTTTACTTAACTTCATTGGCTTCATAACAAAGCTAAGCAAGTTGAACACGATCTCTCTTGGCATCTCGTTAGCATGCTGCGCACAGGTTAAATACCCTTTTACTGGAGGAATCTTAAGTGCACAATGCATGTAGAGTAATCTGCAGATGTCCAGAGAAGAGCTGCTTCTCTCCAGTTCTTGAGCACTTCTACATTTCTTTTTTAAATACCTTACTGATTTTTCTTTCTTAGACAGAAAAGCTGTTGAAGATTAGGGCAAGGTACAGTCAGAAGAAAAATACAGGGAGATTAGATTTTAAGTAGTGGGTATGTATTTCAGAGTAAATAAGAATAAGCAGAATGAAATCCAAGCAAATGGAAAAGATGACAATGACATACAAAATCAGTAACTTCTTTCAGTGTCGGAAATCACTCCACCTGCAGTTACACTTCCTGAATTGAAGAAGTAAACGTGGAAGCCTAAAGGAATTTCAGAAAAAAAAAAACTGAGCAGGAGAAAAAGAACAATTCCTTTTTACTGTATGTATTTAAGTTTGTGTATGCACAATGGATATAGCTCCACAAAGAGAGTATGAATATTTTGTTATGTTTTGTTTGGGTTTTTTGCTATTTAATTTTTGGAGGTTTTGTTCTGAAAATCAGTAGGAGACAGCTAGATGAGGATCAGAAACCACTCGGAATTGCTTGGCGGTTTGGGTTTTTTTTTATCTATAAGAATGAAAAGAAAGCACATAACCCTTGAAAATGCTGCTGTGTTCCATCTTCCTCGCTTACATTTTAGTATGGCAAACAAGCAGGAAGAAATACCTGTGAATTGATAACTTTTGTTTCTAGGACATCTAACTATGATCCAATCATGATGGTCAACAAAGATAGTTTTCCAGATGGACAAAGTTTTTGCCTTGTGTGCATGGCAACATCTTCATTGGAGGATTTGTTTTTATAGAATCATAGAATCATTTAGGTTGGAAAAGACCTTTAAGATCATCGAGTCCAACCATCAACCATGCCCACTAAACCATGTCATGAAGTGCCCTGTCTACATGCTTTTTGAATACCTCCAGGGATGATGACTCCACCACTTCCCTGGGCAGCCTGTTCCAATGCCTGACAACCCTTTCAGTAAAGAAATTTTTCCTAATATCCAATCTAAACCTCCCCTGCCGCAACTTGAGGCCATCACCCACCTCACTACAACCTCCTTTCAGGTAGTTGTAGAGAGCGATAAGGTCTCCCCTCAGCCTTCTTTTCTCCAGGCTAAACAACCTGAGTTCCCTCAGTCACTCCTCTTAAGACTTGTGCTCGAGGCCCCTCACTAGCTTCGTTGCCCTTCTCTGGAACTGTTCCAGCACCTCAATGTCTTTCCTGTAGTGAGGGGCCCAAAACTGATCACAGTACTCGAGGTGGGACCTCACCAGTGCCGAGTACAGGGGGANTTGCTGTGACCAAAGTGCAGGACCCGGCACTTGGCCTTGTTGAACCTCATACAGTTGGCCTCGGCTCAACGATCCAGCCTGTCCAGATCCCTCTGTAGAGCCTTCCTACCCTTGAGCAGATCAACCCTCCCTCCCAACTTGGTGTCATCTGCAAACTTACTAAGGGTGCACTCAATCCTCTCATCCAGATCATTGATAAAGATATTAAAGAGAACCGGCCCCAGTACTGAGCCCTGGGGAACACCACTTGTGACCCACCGCCAACTGGATTTAACTCCATTCACCACAACCCTCTGGGCTTGTCCATCCAGCCAGTTTTTTACCCAGCGAAGAGTACGCTTGTCTAAGCCATGGGCCACCAGCTTCTCAAGGAGTATGCCATGAGAGACAGTGTCAAAGGCCTTACTGAAGTCCAGGTAGACAACATCCACGGCCTTCCCCTCATCCACCAGGCAGGTCACCTGGTCTTAGAAGGAGATGAGGTTGGTCAAGCAGGACTTGCCTTTCATGAACCCATGCTGGCTGGGCCTGATCCCCTGGTTGTCCTGCACCTGTCTTGTGAGCATACGCAAGATGAGCCGGTCCATAATTTTCCCTGGTACCAAGGTCAGGCTGACAGGCCTGTAGTTCCCTGGATTCTCCCTCCGACCCTTCTTGTAAATGGGCGTAGGAGATCTTAAGTCTGGTCAATGGTCTTGTGTAAGGAACATCACAAAGAAGAATAAATAAAATACACCTTAGTAGTAAAAGATTGCTCTAACATCAGTTTGTGTTTGATTCTTACAGTTTTATATGAGCTATTTGGTTTGGATAGGACTAAGTTTTTTTTTTTTTTTAGATGAGCATCGCAAGTGGTGGTACATTCCAGTATCTTGCACATATAAGCTCAAGACCTTTTTTTGTTCTATTGTGATGGCATCAGAGGTAATGCCTTCATGTTTTTCTGAACGTATTTCTGTGTGTAGGAGCTTCAATTTTGAATGCATTTTATGAATTCCTTGTAACATGTCTTCTAGAGGAATGTGCATGTCTTGAGAAACTTGACTAGTTGTTTAGTATTGAGATTTCCCATTGCCCCTTGTAATACTGGAAACAGTCACATTTCAAGCTGCTCTTTCTCTTACACAGACTTGTCTTGTTTGCTTGTTTAACACTGACAATCGCAAATGCTTAGACTTCAATTAAATTTCCATCTTGAATGGTGTTACTATTTTTAGCCCACCTAGGTTATTTGGACTGAAGAAGCAAAGGAGGTGGCATAGAAAATTGGAAGAATGAACCCTACTGTGTTCCTTTCCTCAGTTCCTTTTCTCCTGCACACTTTCTTGGATTCAATACCCTCTCTTTGTTCTCCCCCGCATCCCTTCTCTTCCCTTGTAAATCCACTTGAATGGAGGAATATTTTCTTTGTAGAACAGGAAACCATTTCCAGATTTAAAGGAGGAGAGTCTGGAAAACCCATGGGAACAATAGTTACTTCAGAAAAGAAACCAGAACCTTCTGTTGTTATTACTACTATTTTGTGCCAAGATTAGAAATAAATATCTGGACTTAATGGGGATTGAGGTCTCAGCTGAAGGCCTGCTCATCTGGTCTCTTATGTCACCTAGATGCTGTCACCTAGACTCCATTAGCTCCTCAAGAGTCTGGGCACATTTGTTGTCACCACTTGTGAAGACAAAACTTTAAAAAGAGATAACTGACCCATTAATAATGTTTGTGAGTCCACGATAACACACAAAAATGGTAGTAGAAGATGATATTTGGTACTCCAAATAAAACAGCCTTGTTTTAAGACTAGTGCTCCCCATGTACTGAGAATGGAAGTCTAGTTTTGTGACATTCTTTTAAAGAGAATTATTAATGAGCCAAAAAATCAGCTCTTCCATCTCTTGCATATACATTTGGGTGCTAATCTAGTTATAGGTATTTTGTGGCCGGTATGAGGCCATTTATTAACTTCAAGTGGGGTCCCCTATCACAAGAGCCATCGCCTCAGTTAAGCTGCTCTTTTGCATGCGTCTCAGCTGAGGCTAAAGATAATACTCAGAGGAAGTCTGAAATCTGCTGTCTTCTCTGAGGGGTGGTCACGCCAAGCGGAGTGTTTTATAAGTTTGTGAAATGGTGTGGAGGAGTTCGCACTGGGTCTGTGGATAAACAAAGACATCCTGTCTCCAAATCTGTTAGTAAGTAGCTTTCAGAAGCACCGAAATCGATTAAAAAAATGAATTCTTTGTCTGTGTTTAATATAACTTTAAAGGTTTGAAATAGAGTTGAGCTGAAATATTGTCCGTTTTAGCTAGGTACTTAGGGAACCCTCATAACAGAGGTAAGTGTTGAACAAGGCACAAAACTTAGTCATCTTTGAAGTTTTAAAGAAGAGGAAGGTTTCAAGTTTTAAATGTGACCACATGAATCATTCACCGCCCAATCCCATTTTTCTCTTCCAAGGTTTTTTGTGTTTTGTTTTGTTTTGTTTTGTTTTGTTTTCAAAGTTAGGAGCCCTCAGCATGTGTATGCCAGTGTGTTTGAGAGTACATGTGTATGTGTGTGTGCTGTGCTCGTCTGCCTGAATAGATTCCCAAGAAAGAGTGCTGCAGAAATCCAGCTGCTTTTCCATTAACAGCCTTGATTTCCAAATGGACTCCAGGAGGATACTTTCTTGAGCTGCCTAGGGATAACTAGCCAATCCAAACTATTTCCTTTTATATGGTTGGCTGTGTCAGGTTTTGGCCAATGGAGTATAGCCTTCTTCCTATTATCATGTTAATCACCCATTGTTATTTTAGCCTAGAAAGCCCTGCCTATGTGCAAACACATACTGCGTACAGAATTCATGGAATACGCATAACATCCATAGACTGGTGCATTTGTTATTATGGTATTAGAGCATGTTCATTAACCTCCAGCAGGCTAACTTGTTGCCATTGATGACATGGGAAGTAGTTAAGAAGCTCTTGGCAGCACCTCATTTGTTCTTTCCTCAGCAGGTGCTTGAGGAAATTGGATCCCGTGCACAGAGGGGGTGACAGCAACTCCTCTGTTTAACTCAAAACTTCTGACTTATTACTGCTGTCCTAAAAATGGGATTCTATACCTAGGTGTGGGGTGGAGGCTGTAAGAAAAAATAATGTGCATCTAAAAGTGCACAAAAAATACCCGCAAAATATTTTGCTTCAAAAAAGTTAAGAGCTGTTGTTCACTGAATTGGGTTTCTCAGTGCTAATGGCTTGGGGTTCTCATCAATTTCTCTGCTAACTGAGCTTGTGGCCGGTGCATGGAGATTTCACGTACATTCTGCTGCCATCCGCTTTAGCCGTAAGGATACAGACTACATGCTCATGCCTAGTGGCAAGTGTTGCGGTAGGAGTTATTCTCTAGGAAGAAGTAGGCACAAAAGGCCCAATTTTTTTTAAACTGCACGTCAAAAGATGTCTATTTAGATAGCATAGTCCCATGAAGTAAAAGAGCATGCACATTAGACCAATGCAGCTCAATTCTGCTTTGGCAAATAAGACTTTTTGCAAGAGTACAAAAGCTTAGCATTCATGTTTTATTTTTTTCTGAACCTGGAGGTCCAACTTGTCAACATGCATTTTAATTTCTACAAATGGTTTCTCAGATTTTTTCCTGTCATGTTGCAAAAGTACGCGCACCACTGTCAATCTGAGTGCAAACCCCATTTTCCCTATTTGAATAAATGGTTCATGTAATTGCCACTTCATACTGTCTCCTGACTTGTGCAGCTAAGCCTCTCTGGTACGACTTTGAGACAGAGAAAATACACAACAGATTGTGCTAGGAAACAACTCTTTGTGGTAATGCAGTTTTTCCAGGATTTCTGATGGGATACCATTACAAAATGTATTCTTTCCTTTTGTCCTTCACTTCCCCAAGTAACTATAGGTGTTTTGCCTGCTGTATTTTGAATTTAACTAAAGATAGAATTTTGTGAGAAAGTTGATGTTTTTCTGAAAACAGAGTTACCTTTCAATGTCTTATTATTTCACTCTGCAGGAATTTTTACTGCATTGGGTTAAATGACATGAGCAATCTGATAATGGCTCAAGTACTCAATCAGATTTTCAAGTACTATAATTTGAAATTTTTTAAGTTGAAATTAAAAATTCTTCTAAAGCAGGTTGTTAATTACAGGTTGTATTTATGGTCCCAGAAAAGCCCAGCCCAACTTGGTGTCTTGTTGGGGATATATGAGCAGAAAAGGCCTCAGTGGAGGAAAGTTGAAGCACGTATTATGCTATATTCATGATCACACTTGCCTTATGCTACAGTGCAGTTTTCTCTAATCTCTTTTTGGTTATTAAACAGAAAAAGACCTATCAATGCATCAAGTGCCAGATGACCTTTGAGAATGAGAGAGAGATACAAATCCATGTCGCTAACCATATGATTGGTAAGACATTCTTTAAACTAGGCCACTCATCGGCTGCTTGTTTTTTGCTGCTCTTTGAAATTCACTATTCTAATAACTTGTTAATATTCATGCTGTAATTTATTTTTTTTATCTTTCAAGGAAAATGATTTTGATGTAATGATTCTTCACTTCAAAGCTTTTTAAATATGTGGTTATAAAAGTGTTACTGCTGAGCTTTTTTCCTTATCCTTTTGAGTCCTCATGTAGCATTTTCATTTATATTAAAATCAAACTTTTGACAGTATCTTCCATTTGGTAGCATAAATTTCTCTCTATCCATGTAAAAAGTACTTGCCAGTTGTCAACCACTTAGGAGCAATTATGTTTCAATTTTGTATGTCATGACATTGAATAGATTTAACTGCTAGCATTTTCCCAGCTAAGTGTGGTGAATTCCTGAGGAACATTGTCAAAACAAAACACTTACAGAGTTATTTCAGAGGGTTTTTTCTTCTTTTTCCAAGGCTTCTGGACTTCAGAAAGTTCAACTTTTCAGACATACAAGTGTTATAAAAATCAGTGCTTGCTGCCTTCTACTACAGTCCTGTCACAAGAGTTTCCAGTGAAGTGTTATTGTAATCTGATGGGTTGTATTTCTGCTGCAGCTGTATGATTGCTTTTCTGATGAACACGAAGAATTGTTTTTCCTGTCTGTACAGATGTTACAAATATATGTGTTGGCCCAAGAGGTCAGTTTATTTTGATGCATAGACCACAAAGGAGTTACTTACATACACCACTGTAGGCATACGTTGGATGAGATCCTTCAAGGACCGACCCTACAGTGCACTCTGTGTGTCTCATATGTTCACATGCAGTATTTACCTTGCGTAAGCATAATGGTTTTCCTTCAACAATTTTATATTTAGGAGACTATTCTCCCGTCAATGCATGTATGTAACTCCTATTATCTTTGAAGTGAATTATGCATAAATACCAGAGACAGAGAAATATGGACTGACATGGTGTTCGCACCCCCACCCCCAAATGAAAAACATACATGTCAGTCACAATAATTTTAAACCGAGAGCGAGGCAGGAGTTTGAAGTCAATGTCAAGCAGGTTAAGATGAAGATATTTAAAAATGTTTGCTTTTGTAGCAGGTGTTAATGTAATCTTTTGTTTGCAAGCTTGAAGAGTGAGATCCTTGTTAATTGGACCATAGTGATTTCATGTAGGTCCCCCCTAGATTTTTTTTTTAAAGAAGCCTGAAAGAAAGAAGTCCTTAGGCAAGCTTAGCACTTGTTTCAACTTAATTTCTGATCCAGTAGCTAATAAATGATTTTTAAATACAAAGGTCATGAAGTGCTGAGTTAAGGTTCTGCTTGATTCGAGAGAGGAATTCCTTTTCCTTTTGGAAAGTTGTAATTTCTTCATTTTCCAGTAACTGATGTGTGAAGTTTATTTACGTATATCCCCAAATTAGTGCTGTCTAGAAGAATACACGATGATATATATGACATGACAAGGTTCACTATTCGTTCTATTGGAAAACAACAGTGGTAAGGCATAGGAGGCTGAGAATTGTGGTGCTGCTGGTTGTGAAAAGTGTGCCTATTGTTTCCTTGAAGCTGTACATAAGTTATTATACATATTTGGAAGAACTCTATATAAATACAAAGCGCATATGGACTCAGTTCTGTACACCTAGAACATTGTAAATACCAGGACATGGTAAGAAAATGCGTGATTATTCCATTGTGGTGTCATGTCTTTGTGTCGCTTTGCTGAGGTATGGACTGAGAATATTCATTAAGCTCAAGTCATCACTTTTTTTATGGTACAGTTTAGGAGAGAGTGAAGTTTAGAAACTTTTAATATGGAGCCAAGCTTCCTCCCACTCTGGGCATCTCAGTTCACAAGGCTCTTGGGCCCTGTCTCCTTCAAGACATGTGACTGCTTCCGAAAAGGTGTTGCCAGTGAGTCTGCTGTTGGTATTTGTTCTTTACTGGGGAATACTGAAGGGGAAAGGAGAGACTAGATGTCACCGTTTCCTCAGCAATAAACGCTGTGCAGATTTTTGATGTTAATTTGCATAGTGCTGAGTCAGTAATAGTAAGGAAAGTGATGGATTGCCTCTCGGGCTTGCTCTTGTGCCCTTTGTTCAAAGCCTGAGAGCCTTGATCCCTTACTCAGGCCATAGGAGAGACAGGCACATGCCTCCTTACCACTGAGGCTGGTTTATTGCTTATAAAATAAGGGGTGCAAGAGTTTCCCTTCTCTGTGTTAGACCAAGTCTAGCCAGATGGGCAGTGAGAGAAAGAAGCTAATATAGCTGTTTCTGCAGCCGAGGTCTGTGTCACAGGGGTTATTAATGTCATTGTTGTCGATTTAAGATCTACAGATGAGGATTTGTTTGTGCTGGGCGTGGGCACTGAGATCCCAGGGTGAACATACGGGNCCCTCAGACTGTGTCTGCTCAGGAGCTTAGGGTTGGTCTCATCTCAATGAACTTGTATCTGTCTAAAATTAAGGTGTCTGGTTTAATATAGTCATTGAGATGCTGTCTGGGGAAAATGAATGATTGATACCAATCTAAGATAAGAGTTTGAGTAGGATAAGCATTTCCAGGGAGAGATTTTTATCTCTCTTTTGAATTTGAAGTGAGCCAAGACAATGAAGTTAGCCTTGACATGTAAGTTTTAGGTAAAAAAATCCTTGGCTTTGATAATCCAAGACTTCTTAGCAGCACTTTCTTCTCATGCTTTGAGAAACACAAAATCAATAGTTGAGATATCCTAAGCACTTGGTTACAGTTTTATTCTGCTCAAGTGTCTGTCAACAAAGGAATCCCTGCTCTGTAGCAGCAACACTTCTTAAGTATCAGTGTCCGTAATATGATTAAAGAATTCAATTATTTCTTACATCGTAGTTTCAAAAAGTACATCCAGTTAAGTTGGCTGTACCTCCCTTTTCAACCTCTCGGCTCCTCAGTCTGGAGTCGGAGGCCCTGCTCATAATTCATGGAGGTAGGGGGTTTATTTTTTTCAAAGCAGCATGCAGGGAATTTCCAGTGCTACTCCCACACAACGCTTTGAAAAATTACCCTTCTGCACTCTAGCCCTTCATATCCCGTGCACAAACACAGAGGCACATTGGGTCCTGTGCAGGGTCCCTGGGGAAGAAGCAGGCTGGATACATCCCCAGAGGAGGTAAATGGTAGATGTTTTGTTTCATTTTACACTGGGGCCTGTAGGAGGGCTGTAAGCAGCAGAACAGACCTCCTCAGCTGCTGTTAGCCAGGAAGGGATCTGTTTAGAAATGTTTTCAGCCAGGGAGGGGTTCGAGGTGGAATTTTTAGCGAGCAGAGGTCTTTGAAACTTTGCACTGATTGGGGCTCCTTTGAAACATTTCCATGCGAGCAGAAGGGGGATCCCCCTTTGAAACATTTACAGGCATTGGGGAGTCCACCTGGGACTATATCAAAAACTTTCAGTAGTTCTTGCTGCCTCTGTACTTGCTTACCTCCTGTTGCGCTGACCTGGCAATGTTTAAAGCTTCTCCCCCTTATCTCCCCACCTACCACTGCCTCTGATGTGCAGTCTCTAATAGATGCAGGGGAAGATGGGCGTACGCAGCCGTGGGCTCTACGGGGGGCACCGAGCAGCCATGGCAGCAGCCAGCAGCACGGCAGTCAGTCAGTGCCGATTCTCCCCAGTGGCTGGGGGAGCCGTGGAACTTCAATCTCCATCACAGGGCCACTGCTGAGTCCCCACGGCATGCAAGCAGTGGCTGCCTCAGGGACAGGGTCCCAGCACTCCCCCATCCCGCACTGCCAAGGGAGCCCCCGGTCGGAACCCTGTGCAGGGAGCATCAGGATTTGGCCCAGGGTTTTCCTATTGGGTTTTTACAACTGTGCTGTCCCCACACCCCAGCCGGGTGCCCTGATTAATATTTTCCAGGGTGCACAAAATTCCACAGACTTGTTGCTCTCCAAGCAGGTCAGGTCACCCAGTATCAAGGGAAAGTGCATTTGGATCTGTGCTGGGGCTCTCGGCTGTTTGGGTAAGCGAAATGTACATAGCAGCGCTTCTCTCTGTCTCGATTAGATGGGGGATGTTTTCTGTTTAATATTCAAAAAAAGATGAACAACTGTCCCCACCCTTCTTTCTCCCTTTCTCTAAGAAAGTCTCCTGGCAAACATGCACAGGAAACTCAACTGGGTGCAGTTAGTGCTGGAACAGGGAGAATAATGATTCCTGATCACGCTCTAACACTGGGATTGCTGCAGGACCTTGCTGCCTCCGGCTCCGGAGGAGTGTGTCTGTGGGCTTGTGAAAGGCTGTCTCACTCCTCGGAGCTCAGAAGAGCCCTTCCCCGGTGCCACTTCTGTGCTTATATGTGAAGCTGCCAGCACTCCCTGTCAAAATTCACATATGAATGCCAGGGAGCAGCAAGGGAGGGAGGGCGGTGCAGGCTGGACGTGTTGCGGTATATGCAGTGTGAAGCATGAGGCCCTGTTTGTGCTTTGAGAGCCACTGGGGACAGAAGGGAGTGCTGGAGGGAAAACTTCCAGAAGTCACATTGAAATTGTTCAGTGGTCTGGTCCTTGGACTGCTGTCTGGATAAATAGCTCCCTGTTTGATGCGATGGGGACAACCAAGTTAAACATCGTGTTTGGAGGAACAGGGAGAGTTTTCTGAGTACTGCCCTAAGCTGTGGCATACCATACATTGTATGTAGTGTAGGACTCCGAGTATCTGAATTACCTTTCCTGCCCTTGGAGATCATGTTTCAAGTTCTGGAAACACTCTGCCAGAATTAAACGGAAAGAGGAGTGATAACATCCATCCACAGTTATGTTTCTTTCAGATGCATAGAAGTATTCTAAACAAAAGTGACTAAATACAGGTTTGTTATTTTCTTAACATTTTAAAATAACATAATATTTAAAAATAACAAAATAAGTTTGTTGCTCATAAAAGGTCAAACTGCAATACTAACTACAGAAATAATTTTCTAAAAAGCAGCAATTTAGAAAGCTGATTTTATGTTTGAAAGAATTAGCAGTTGATACCAAAGTCAATCACTGAGATGAAACCAGCAGTGGTGAAGGGGACGAGATAGTATTCAAAATCAAACATAAACCAGTATCTTCCCAGTTATGTTTTCCTTTTCTGTTTTAAAATTGAAGCAAACAGTTTTATCTTTTGGTTTAGGAACTCATAGTTTTCATAAATTCAGATCTTAACAAAATTGCTAATTTATATATTATATAAATAAAAATTCAGACTCATTTTGGATGCTCCTGCCTGTCACAGTAGATTCTAAGCGCATGTGTGTGTGAGAAGGATGTAGGTAAGGATCATTTTTGCAGAACTGACTTTTATACATGTAGAAATACTTGCCCTGGGCATCTCTGATGAGGATGTGAAGCATTTCTGATACTTGGGCCTGATCTTGTGAAGTGCTTTGTTCCTCGTTCTCATTGATTTGGGAGTTGAGGACAGCTAACACTTCTCAGTATCTCTCTTGTAATAAAATATCTTTTATTTTATATGAAATAAATGTAGTCAATATTGGAAGAAGAGCAGCTTTAATTCTTGTAAAATTCACATTTTCCTGTGTATTTTGTTTCACACACTCCTTGAATTCTAATTGATTTAAAGTTTAAGGGTGCTATTTGATAAATACATTCCCTTCCATTAAGATATTGCTATGACATTGTGTCCTGAGACAAAACTGTTTAATTCTTGAGGGAAACTCTTCAGACATAAGTGCTATTGTTAGTTAAAGCATATACATGGTAGCATTGATGATGACATTGTAAAGCACTACCTTGGTAATAGCTTTCAGGCATTAAGGCAAATAAAAATGTGCCAGATTGTTTTTGAAGCATTAGATTCAAATTATCAACAGGAACATATTTCTGGACTCAACAGCTGAATGTGTGAATTAATTATGGACACATTAGGAACTCAGAAATATTTCTTTAACTTTGATGTTTGTAAAGCATATTCCAAGTAATTGCTCTTTTAATGCAGAAATGAAGGTACAACCCTCATATATTTACCCAGTGCTTGCTTCAATATCCAATTCTATGTGGACTTGCCTTGATTAACAATATGTACTAGACTTTCATTTTGCAGTGGCTGGCTACTGTGAAAGATTAATTTTAGGAAAAAAAAGCTAAGTGTACTTATCTTAACAGATGAACAACATACATGATGTTTCCACATGCACATGAGAGCCTTAATCCTGCCGTGTGTGAGTGCCGCAGGCTGGCCGGAGTCCTGCCAGTGCCCCTGCAGGAGACTTTGCCCGAGTGGAGCTAGCTGCTGGCTTGGGCTCTTGGGCAGAGGATTGAATTATGCCAGTAGGCTGTCGTGTTATTTAGTCCATCTCTAAGCCCTGGGTTTCTATTTTTTGTGTTAATTATTTTTAGCATTAAGCGCTTGTGCAAGTAGTTAAATAACACTGCAACGGGTATAGTGTACAAAAGGCTAGAAAAGTTTCATTTTAAAAGCCACACTTTTTAACAGTGTAGGCACACTGAAAGCCAAACTGCCATTGCTAACAGACAGAAGCAGCTCCCTTTACTTTAGTATAAACAATATCAGCCCTTAATATAATCTATTACTTAATTCATTTCTTACTTTGAAACTGGTTTCATCACATTACATTTTTACTGTTCCTTCCTTTCTAAGGCTGGAAAATTCATTACCCAAAATCTTAATAATTTTATCCTGTCGTACTGTGCAGATGTGGCCTCCTGCAATTGTTGTCTGTGCATATTTGTTCATACAAATTACTCTGTTTCATGAGAATATATTTTGTTTTGCTTGTTTATCTACCAGGAAAGAAATAACATTTCCCTTAATGTATTCAGTCACATACTCCTTTTGCATTTTTCATTTCATTTACAACTTGGTAATAGTAGTTCAGTTTCCACTGACATTTTTATAGCTGCTATGACAACATTCCTGTTTTGCATGATACATGCATAATCGGCTATGATCACAGTTTTACATTGCTTTCATTCTTTCTTAACTGTGTTAAGATTCCTTACAGCCTCTAAACTCAATTTTCATATGCAGTTGTGATTATACCTGTTTAAACATTTTCCTGGTAGTTTCATATTTATTCATAAAGGGAGCAGTTGATAAAACACCTTTTCTGCAATCAGTCTGAGTTTTAAGTGTGATGTTTCTTCAAAGTTATCATTAGCGAGCACCTCAATCTATTCCCCCTTTCAACATCAGTTAGGCAGTGTGGTAAAAAATGCTATTTTTCAGTAAACTTTGCCCTGTGTAGCAGTGATTTCTCTGAACGTGTAACTTGTTCTTCATTTTTATTAATGCTATTAGCCTTGAAAACTGTTGTACGTTTGTATTTAAGAGTCTACAGAGATGCTTTCTGCCTGTTTCTTAGATATTTTATATATGTGTGGCCATGTATCTCTAAGTTCACAAACAAATTTCTTAGCCCCTCTTTGCTAATCTTGAATCTGGAAAAGAAAGCAAGTCCTCACCATATGGGGTTTGGGTTCTCCCTGCAGATGGCAAAATGACTCTACTCCTTTCCAGTGGAGAGGTCAGCACCCCTCTGTGTCCTACTTTTGAGGAAAAAAACACCAGAATATTTCTTGGGGTTGGAGGAGGGAGCAAACCCTCCATCATTTCTAGGTGTAGTCTTTAGACTTCATATAAATAATGTTTTCATGAAGTTGTTCTTCTCCTCATGTGAATTGTGGGTCTAATGTCTGTATCAGTTCTGTCCTAAAATCTGGGTGTTGATGATTTCTTTATGGGAGCCTGTTAACAGATAATGGTTTTATCTGGAGAAAGTAGATGTTACCCCCATTTCTTCTTTATTTGCCAAATGAATTTATTGGTTTGGAAACATCAGGTACCAGTACTACCTTTCTTGAGTGACAGAAAGCTTTGTGCCTTTTTGCAAAAGGTAGCTGAAATATGAGAAGTGAATAAGGAACAAAGGAATGAATGTTTAGCGAAGCTGGAGAAACCCATACTGGGTTAGTTAGGAATTAGCTTAGGCAGAATTATAAAATACTCTTTTTTCCTCTTTGGGGAAACCTAGACAAGGTTCCAGGCTGTTTCTAGTCACAGGAAAATGGGAAAAGAAAGTATATAATATTAGTAAACTGTAGTTAAATCCATTTTATACTAATAAAATTCTTGATTTCACTCTTTGTGAGTATCTGGTTCAATATTCAGCACTTCTGAGCACTGGACCTAACAGGTTTATTTTTCTTCTTTTTATTATGGAACAACCCTCTGGTTTTGAATCAGTACGAGTACTGGCATACATATGCTGAACCCTAACTCTAGTTATCAGAGAAAAATGGTTTGTCTAGATGTTAAAGGTCCAGGTTTGTTCCTCCTGTAACTTGGTTGACTTTAAAGAGAGACAGTTGGCCCGTTGCCCTTAATTGTAGTTCAAACTAAACAGCATCCTTAACCTTGGGGAAGATTTAATGTGATCTTCTAGAACAAGAGATTACCAACTGGCATGGCCCTTAAAAAAAAATAATAAAAAATTCTGTTTTGGCATAGCTGGCAAGCAAGTCAAATCAAACATAGCCCTCCCTGTATGCTCTGCCTGTTTGGGGTACTGGCACCTTTTTTTTTTTTTTTTTTTTTTTTCCNGATCCCCATGAAGGAAGCCCATGTAAATTATTTAAATGCTTTTACCTTTTTTTCAGTGTTTCAAGGCTCCCAGCACAGATAAAGCCTTTGCTCAAATGGTCTTCTCTGTGGTTTGTACCAGATGTGCTTGCTTGCTTGTAGCTTGCTTTTCATGCAGCTTATTAGTAAGTTTTGACAGCTTTGGGCCTTTGTAAGAATCAGAAGGTTTTTAATTGAATATTGTGACTTGGCAGATTCATTGTATGCCATTTTAAAAATTAAATGTCTTTAATTAAAAAATAAAAAACTTACCATTCTTGCGACAGCCAATAACCACTGTGTGATTGCACAGTAAGCTTGAGGAAGAAGACTTCAGGTTGTCCCTGTCAGTAACGTCAAATTTAAAAGAACTGGCAAATCATGATTTTATAAAGGAAAAAACTTCTTTGTCCTGCCACAACTGAAAAGACCCAAAGAAACCATGTGTATGAATACCATGGTCTTCAGAAGACAGAGCTCCATAGCCGGCCAAAACACCTCACTGGTCATGGTGTTTTCCATACTCAACATTTTCACCAATATCCTCTCTGCTGCCGCTGCTCCACTTTGTGTTTTGTGGTTTGTCCTGCTGGCACAAACCCAGGGACAGATGGGGTGAATGAGGTGCTGATCCCATGGGGAGGAATTGAGCCTTTTAGCCTCCTGCTTCCTGTAGGAACAGGCCAAAACCAACTTGATCTGGTGTTTCCTTCTTTTGCACCTCCTGAATTGGTGGAGAGGATGACTACAAAAAATGGCATTGCAGGTAGGAAGTACACAACACACTTCTGATGTGTATAAATCACTACAGTCAATCATAGCCTACTTGAGATTTAATCCTGCCTTCAGATGCACATCATCCATTGTCTGGTGGATAGTCAAGGGCCTTAGAAAATGACCAAATCTTTTGCACATTGTCTGTGTAACTGAAGTGTTTAGATTTTATGATGACTATATCTTACTCTGTATTCACAGGCAAGTTTTTTAGCGTGGTTCAGGCTAGGCAGATCCATTGGGTTTAGGTTTTGCTCCAGGTAGAGTTTGGATATTTTAACGGATCAACATCAACTAGCACCACTGGTATGTCCTCTGCTGTTATGTTTTGCACGCATCAGCTATCACGTATTATTGGGGTATAGACAAATATTTCTTAAACCCCATGACTGTGAGTTATATCCAGGAATAAATATTGGCAACAAAAGTTAAATGATGAAACCTCATGCAATGAACAGTAACTGATTCAAGCTGGGCCGGATATAGATAGCTAAAGTTGAAGGGAAGAAAGTATTCCAGTGACATTTTCTCCTTTTTTAACTTTCTACTTAAGAATTTATCTTTTTTTCTCTTTTTCTTTTAAAAAAAAAGAAAAAAAGGATAGAGCAACTTTTGACCTTTTGATTCAGTAATTATTCTTAAAATCTAGTATTGGGGGTGGGGTGTGGGGAGGAAAGCAAAACAACCCTCCTTACCCCTTTAAAATCTTTTAAAACTGCTAATAGCTGTGCCTCCACTTATAGAAGAATATCAATGGAGAGAATTTCCTTTGGAGGCTAATTCTAATGTGCCAGAAACTGAAATCAACAATGTCTGTGTTAAACGTGAATGATGAACTTTCAGGGGATGGGGAATTTAAATTATGAGACTTTAGTTGCGTGCTTAGTTTACTTTATATTGCCTTTGAAAATTTAGAGGGAGAACGTTAGGTTTTTTAATCTAAGTCTTTTAAGTTATATATCCTTTGACATAGTTCAGCAAAGGAAAATTTAAAAAAATACAATGAAAATGCAATCTATAACTTTTCTTCCTTTTTTCGTAATTACAATAATTAAAAAATAATGGCCTGAAATTTAAGTCTGTAGTCCTTTTAAAATTTTCATTTGTTACTTAAAAAAAAAAGGAAGCATATTGTGCTACCCTATAGTTATACAGAAATCCAGTACTACAAAAATAGTTAAGGTATTGGAAAAGTTAAATATGTTATTAGAGCATTATTGAAAGGAAAGCTAGGTTCTTTTCATGTTTTCACTGAAACTTGTAAGGACTTTTTTTTTTTGTAATTGTGTTAACAGTGTTAACATCCACTGTCAGGGCATCTAATGCCCAGGTACCTGTCGTATTCTTTGATTGTGGGAGATTTCCATGCATAAGTGTTCAACTTTGGGTGCCAAAGAGTTCCTGTGGAATTGATGTAGGGAAAACTCACTATGCATTTTCTGAATGGCTTGTTTTGAAACAGAAAAGTGCATTTGCCTGTAAATGCTTCACTGCCAAGCAGGTCAAGATGGTGAAGGTTAGCAGTTCTGGAGTTCAGCACAGACATTTCTTGTAAACTATTAACTACCAAGTGGTTTGTCTTTTGTGCACTAGTAGTCCCTGCAATCTAAACACTGGTCTGCAATTTTAAAGAAAATAGACATTTGTAATGGAGGCTAGGAGGCCAGATTTCAAGAAACACAAAGGTGTGAGTCTGTTTCCTCTAGCACTATGACTTAATACGCTTTTATTATTAACACCTGAAAATATTGAGGTTTGTTTTTCCTTTCAGTGGAAATACTGTTAGACCATAAATGTACAAGGTGTAATTATATCTATCTTGCATCTTTATTCTTCTTTGAGCATGACTTACTAGCAAAAGAACTCTAGAGACTCAAAATACTTATATTAAATGGCCTAGTCAAAGAGTTTTCCTATTTTCCTAAGGCTTAAACCAGGGAAGTGGCTGCCATTTGCAGGCTAGCAATACAATA
Source organism: Pandion haliaetus (assembly GCA_013401275.1). Lineage (NCBI taxonomy): Eukaryota > Metazoa > Chordata > Aves > Accipitriformes > Pandionidae > Pandion > Pandion haliaetus. The sequence goes on from VYZV01021217.1 coordinate 158,924, forward strand.
AAAGCACATCATTGTACACAACATTTTATTTGGACAGCTGTATAAAAATGGCAACACACTGTGAAATCCATTAACAGCAAAACATGTTAAATTCAGCAAAATGCATCTCATGTGGAACACAGAATAAGAAATTATAGTCTGAGTTTTACTGGTTGGTTATCGGAGTTTGTCTTGAATGAAGAAAATTGAATTTTTTCCATGCGTCTGCCGATAATAACAGTGAATGCTGCACAGTGGTTTTTGAAACTAGTATGCACCTGTAAATTCTTGCCCCACAGATTTTTCCTCAAGGTTTTCACAAATCTAATCTTAATATCCACGAGGAGCCTATGGGAGTAGTTTCCACTCATGCAGGTAGCTCTTACTGGCATGTCTGGTCCCACTTGCACCCACTAGCATTACCTGATTCAGAAACATTTGTAGGGGTAAGTTTTAGGGGTTGTAGGAGTAAGAACTCCAACTGGGAATAGATACTTGCTTCCCACCTTGTCTCCCTGCCGGTGCCAGTGAGGACTGCAGTCTTGACAACCAAGAATAAATAGGTCCTTTGACTCGTGGGATTTCCATGCGTGGATTTGGCTGTGCATGTAGTAAGACTTTTCAGGGTTAATCAAACAGCATTTAAAAAAACCAAACAAACACTCTTGCAAAGTATTTTGCATTTCCATTGTTTGTACTGTTTAACTATGAGATGTTGCTGATCAGGATAGGATGCCATTAAGTATTCTGGTAGAGAGAGAAAAAATGAGTTTACCCTTGCCTGGTAGAAAATGAAACAGCCATGTTAACTTTAGCTCTAATCGTGAGATTAAAAGTCTAATGGGGAATAATATCATTTTCAGTCTTCAAAGCCAGCATCAATGACCTTTAGAGAGTTCTAACAGCCTAAGGATTTCTCTTCTAGAAGATGCAAAAACCAGTCTTTTCATTGACAAAGAAATGAAAAGTGGGCGGATAAAGGCGAGCACAAGTAACCGTACGTTGGAGCAGGCTACATGACTTTTAGTCATATTCAGTACAACTCGTGAGAAGTGTTTCCAGGCTTTATTGCCCAAGCCACCAGCTGCTTTGAAGGGAGAAAATAAATCCAAGGAAGAGCCATGGGGCTGGGGGACAGCGTTTGGGCAGTCCCGCTCCTCTGCCCAGCCGGCCTGTGGCAGCGGTGACTCTTGGCAGCGGGGCTGAGTGCCCACGCCGCTTGCTCTGAGCAGGTTTGCTGTTGTTCAGGGCTTGTTTCCTGTGTAAAAGCACTGGAATTTCTTGTTTCAGTTCCTGTTTGCTGCGTTTGCGAGCTCAGGCCGTTGCTCTTTTGCCAAGCTGGCAGCGCGCAGGGGTGACTTCCTGCGCAGGGGATGTAAAAGCGATTCTCTGATTCTTCCTCTGCAGCCATTGGGAGATAAAAGCCAGGACATCGGGGACTGCAAAGAGGGAGCCAAATTATATTTATAATATTAAAGTGAGTGCATTTGTGGTTTTGCCATTCTCCAGGGTTTTTCATAAGTAGAAAAACATGAATTAGCATTTTCCATTTCCATATATTGACTGGAAAAATAGCCTGCTCTCAATTAAGACCTATAGCTTTTGGGATGTATGCAACAATTTTATAAAATATTTACAGCAAAATTTGCATTTTACATGGTATTACAGTTTTTCTTGTGTTTAGTAGAAAGGACTTAGGCCTAAGAGAGGAAATCCATCCAGCGTACCAAAAGGGAAATAAATCTAAAATTAGATTGTTAGTATTCACAACAAGGAATGTCCAGGGCTGACTGTTACCTTCAGTAATTATCAAAGGTCACTTTCCCCACCAGCTATTTGTTACAGCTGCTGTAAGGACTGTGCTCCCTATGCAGAGCTATTGCTATCCCTTTAAAACTGCCTTTGGAAGCGATTGGAGCTTTGTGCTAGACAGATAAGTAGAACATTTTTTACCAAATGTAAATGCGCACTGTAAAGAACATAGCTATTTCCTGGATAATTTGCAGTTGTATATTTTATGTTAATTTCACCGAAAATATTGCACCCCTGCCAGGTTTAGTAGAGGCTCACTGTGATATGAATAATTTCTAGCGAATCTTTTTTTTTCTTCATTTAAGATTTGGCACCTTTTTAAGATTTTAATAATAGCAACAAGGAGGAAGATTTAGAACAAGTGAAACATTAGAGCCAAAGAAATTCACATTGAGAGCTAATGTAAAATAGCAAGAATAATTACATGGAAAACAGTTTCCACAGATGTTTTTCCTTGTAATGTAATAACTATTTACTAAACTGTTTATTTTAGGCCCTTGGTTTACAATAAAATATTTATACATGCTCTGCTGTAATAAAAAAATATTGACAAAATACTATAGAGATTTTTAAAAGACAATTAGTATTTCCCTGTCTGGAAAGTGAACATAAGAGAAGCAGTGCCAGCCTTGCCACACTCGCTGAGAGGAGATCCGGGGTTATCAGCAGCGTCCCTTTTGGGTTGTCAGTGTTCGACTTGGCTAACAGGGAGGCTCAGGACTTGTGGCAAACCAGAGGGTAACTTAGTGAAGAACGTGAAAGTTAACACTCTAAAGACTGTGGAAACATGATTTTCCACCGCATTTCAGTAAGAAAAACTTTATTCCTTTGCTGATATATTATACAGTACAGTTATGTCTTGTCTAAGCAAAATGTGCCTGCTTTAGGAGCAGGTTTAAAGTTCAAGATGCCGGAATCCTGAATCTTGTTCTTAAAAACCAGTGTGGTACAGTGACTTCTTTGAAGTACTGCCTGTGGCAGGTTTAAACCTATTGCTCTATCCTGACCGAGCCACATCTGTCATAGGCCTAATTTATAAAGTTACTCACGTGCCCATAGAGTGTGTACATTGTGTTACACAGGGGATAGCTGCACCTATACAGATATAGTAGTGTCTTAGGGTACTGAAATAATAAATTCAGCAATATTGAAAGGTCTACAGATTCTACTTTCCACACATAATCTTAAAACATCTCTTCTTCTATTCATGAATATATAGAAGAAACTTTATGTTGAGGTGTCTATGGCCTTACCTGTTAAAATCTTGAACACAGGGTAGTATCTGACAAGGAACTTTGGTTCCTCTGCCTGCCAGTTTCGTAATGAAGGATTTTATACTTTTTTCTTCAGAAGTTATTGTACATCTTTTACTTAACACCAGACTGCTGGCACACAGCAACTTTAAAAAGAGGCCTCCAGGACAAAAGAGAAGATACCTGTAATTTCATGGATACAGGCCCTGGTGTCTGTTTGCATTTGAGCATCACCATCACGTTAGATGAACTTGAAGTCTAAAGTCTGAGTAAGGACTGCATGGCTGGATGTGAACCCCCAATGTTTGGGAAGCAGGAAGGTTTCAGTATCTAGATCTGAATCCGTATTTAGCAGTTCAGGCTCTACTTTCAAGTGGACAATTCCCTCGAGTTTCCACACTAGCAAGTTGTGAGCTTTATCATTGTAGAAGAAACAGGATAGTTGTCTTGTGAAATTATTTGAAAAATGAATTTAAAATATACCATGAACCAATTTTCTTGGTGAAACAAGTAATGCTCACCTGTTTAAAAATCAGTGGCGTGATTGACTACACAGATTTTTGTCATGCTGGTTATAATGTACACAAAAAAAGAACAGGGCAGAGCAGAAAACGGCAAGCATGAGAACTAAAACTGAACAAAAGAGGGAGCTAAGAAATCTAAAATGTTCAGTTTTAAGGCAAAATAATCATGGTTACCAGATGCCTTTTGTTGTAAACAGACTTTTTTCCATGGTTGACATTTACATAGAGGCCAATGCACGCGAGAGGTTTGTTGATCCTTGTACTGTGCCATGTGAAACCACCATGCCCCTTTCCCATGATTTACCCTTGTGGAACCTAGCCACAACGGCTTTTTGATAATTAAAAATTGGCTCTCCTTATGAAAGTCTGGATAATTTAATATCAAAATTACAATAAGAAAAATAGATGGTGTAATATGTGCAATATTTTCTGTAAATTAAACCAAAGTTGGGCTCTTGGCTTTTACCCCTTTGCTACCTTCCTGCCTGTGAAATGTTGATATATTGCAGAGTGCTGCCAGGTTATGCAATTATTTCAGAGCAGCTCCTTTTGAGTCATTGGTAGGGTCCAAAGCTAGCATTAAGGAAAACAAAGGAATTTGTGCTTGGAAGTCAGCATTGCTCTGCACACACAAAATTTTTTTTTTTTCCTTCAAGGACTGTGTTACTGTGTAAGCTAATGATTTTGTTTTTAAGTTATATTCTCAGGGGCATGGACATCCAGAATAATCAAGGATGTACTTTTAATACTGATCCTGTGCAACGTTAGGTCTCTGGTGGAAAAATTGGACCGATTGCAGGGCTTGAGCCTTGGATTAACCCCCGCTTGGAAGAACTGTTGATTTGCTGGTGCTGAATATATTTGTAAATTGATACATGTTAGCTACGTGTAAATTAGTTCAAATGAAAGTAAATCAGCCAGTTCCCTTCCCTTGTGCCTTTTAAAAGGCCACTTAGTATTTATCAGTGTAGAAGCCATTATCTCTGTTGGTAATTTTGAAAACTAAGTACATCTGCCACAGTTCTGCCCTTTGTTGGCCAAGCCCAGCTCACCTGTTTGGCCCTCCCTGCTTCCCCCAGCTCCTGGCCTGGAAGTGGGTGGGGGCCTGCCCTCCCCAGAAAAGCTCAGCTCACAGTTCTCTGTCTCCAGCCCAAATCAGATGTGTCTTTGACCAAAGTGGGAGTCCTGCATGAGTATGTAAAGCAGAAAAGTGGGATGTAGAATCTACTGTGTGGGTCTGAGGGGAAAGGAGGGCATGTTTTGCAATTTTGAATTGCTTTTTTTTGGCTGTGGACAGGAGTTTAGAAATTTCCCACTTAAATTGGGCAATGTTACCAGTACTTCTGCATGGAGAAGTAGCAAATCAAGAGAGGTAGATAAAGGAGCAGAGCAAGAAAGCGCATGTAGAGGAAGACTGTGGAAGGAGGGTTTTTTTTCTCTTTTGAAAATCCACGTGGTATGAGTTTTAACACAAACCTTTTCAAACATTCTCCAAAAACATTCACCCACCTACATCCCTACCTTACCACTGCATCTAATGAAAAAACTGGGAGAGTGCATTATTTTAATAAAGCATTGGCTGTTAGTGTCTTTCGTCCTGGATCAGGAAAGGAGTTCTGAGGAACAGATACTGCTGAGGAATCTGTCTCCAATTTTGCCTTGGAACTGCACTTCTAGGGTTTTTAAAGGTTTATGTATTTAACAGTGCAAATCTTCATTTTAGCTTTTCATTTGCTGCTCAGGATTTTTATTAATTTTGCAGTGTTCATTTAACTTGATCCAGCCCTTTATATCATTTCCAGCTTGAAATATTAGTTCAGAGATAAGCTTTGTTATTAAATACTTAATCTTGAACACTTGTCTTATTTGGTAAGAATTATCTCTGAGACATAGGCAAAGAGAAGTTGACTGCTGTGGTTTTAAAGCAGCTGTAGCTGGAGTAGCCCAAGTACTAGTTTACAAAGGTTGGCATCCCTTCGCTTTGCCATTGCAGCAGCTGGACTTCATTAAGTGCTGGTGTTAATTACTGGGAGAGTGTTGGTTCAGTATGCATGCAGCAACACTTGGGGTGACACACAAAATAGGAAAAGGGTCACCTTGAAATAGAAGCTTTAAAAAAAAAAAGCAGGGCTGCCACTAATTTTGTAACTGCATTTAGTTCAAACTTATGCTGCAAGCAACAAAATAAGCACTACTGTGCGGTCATAAGGAATGTCTTAATTGCATCTGCCATTGACGAGGCTAGAAAGGAATGTAGGCACAGTGCTGGGCTAACTTGCCCCGTAATAAGGGAAGATGTTAATGTCGTATTTTCTATGTGTGTGGTGTGAAAGACAAGGAAAACTCTTTCTGTATTCTCCAGAGTTTTCAAGCCTTATACAGTACGGTTTGAGGAGGAATTATTAATAATTCCTTATACTGTAAATAGCATTCTATGGAGAAAACCTGTTAAGGGCTTGTATCTAAGGAATGTTTAGGGGATGAATGTTATGGAGAATAACACAAAACATGTGGCAGCATAAAACAAGTGTTGCTTGGAAATGTTGTGTCCTAAAGCTGATCACATTCAGACAAAGTGGGCCAAGTCCAGCCCTGG
>VYZV01021217.1:170087-242925 GCA_013401275.1 Pandion haliaetus
ATTAGTTGCTCAACCTTGCTAAAATTATTGTCCTTTGTGTTATTTCTCAGGAGCCCCTTGTCAAGCTGACACTGCCAAGCCACTAACATATTTCCTGAGATAATGTCTTAATATTTTGGGCTTAAAAAAGGAAAGGGTGGAAAGACATCTATTCATATCTATAACTAGCAAGTATTTCAGAGCATGTTCAAGAAGAGGAGAATGTATATGATCATTAAAGCTATTGGGAAGCTCCTTTACAAAGAAAGAAAATTGGAATTTAAAAAAAAAAAATTCAGACCCAAGAACAGTTCTGATAAAGGTCTGATAAAGCAACAAAACTATTTGAAGGTTGCTCTTCCACCAAATGCTCTAAATTAAAGGGCCTTCCCTATGCATTTGTGTTTTAATTGTGACTCTTCACCTCAGAATAGCAATCTGATGGTCAGGCAGGCTCCTGCAGGATCAGTGGAAGACTCTGCTGTTTTAAACAGGTGAATGACTGAGCCAGAAAATGTTTTTAGGCAAATTTGTTTTCTTCAGTTCACATTTGTTTGCAAGAACTAAGACCCTGGACATACAAGGTGGTGTCTGCCTTCAGTTTCCAGTGAGCTGGTGTTTGAGATGCTGTGCTGGAAGCCAGTGAGGGTCTTCATACAGGGCTCCTCGTGTAAGCCTTTTCACAGGAGCTGCGGACTGAGAAACAAAACCGCTTCAGTGCTGGCCTGCTTGTGGCGTCTCTCACATTCAGTGAATTTCAATAACCAGGCATTTAAAATGAAAAGGTGATGACAAACTGTGTCAATGAATGAAACCCAATTGTTTACAACACTTGATTATGGCTCTGAAAATACTACTCCAAGCCTTCTCCTGGTGACATGTCACATTTAGATCAAAAACTCTATGTGGCAGTTCACATTTTTTTAAGCTGGGTGCAAGTGTGCCAGATTCTATTTTGATTGAGCGGCTGGCATTCAGAAAGCCACATTTAATAGGATCGAAAGAAAAGAAATGTTACTTTTCATCACACAAGACAACAAAGAGAACCCAGGAAACGAAAATATTATTTCGTTTGAACAAATTACAGTAAGACTCTCAGGGGCTCTTTCAGAGAGTAGATGAGGAAAAGCACTTAAATATCATTCCATCAAACTAAATTTTTAACTACAATTTTTTACAGATAAAATGTGTTGGGAGGATTCAAAGAAGATTAGAGCTCACCTAAGAAACAGTATTCAAATTTGAACAGCTAATGGAAGCCTGCAAAAACTGTTAATGTCTATATCTTTCCTCTAAGGGACTTAGATTTCAGTATTCTTATAAAAACACATTGAGCTGATTTCATTTCTGTGTCTCCACAGACTTCATTCTTGTAATTTCAGTAAGTGTTATAAATGTCATTTTAAGTATTATAATGCTAATCCCTACTGACAATAAGGTTCTAAAGCTCAGCTTCCATTACTAAGGTAATGTTTACCTCAGATAGCATATAATTGTTTGCTTTTTTCACAGTAAATTCTCTGTTCCCAACTGCTTAATCAGCCATGGAAAAGAGAGAAGACTTTCGCACTGTTTAATGTTCTTGTGATTACATTAGAGTACCATGTAAACTCACATCAGTGGATCTTGGGAAACACAATTTTTTTTTGTTTGTCCACAATGCTGAAGGCAATGTATTTTGAGCAGTGGTCCTTGCAATAACATGAATCATTTATTAATATAAATATCACGGATATGGTATAAATCTTCTCTGCTTCTGAACTCTCAGGACATTTCTTCATTGCCTGAGTCGGAATCAGCAAGGACTTCCTAGCGCCTTGCTGTAGTTCAAATAATGTACCATATTCCAGTCACAGTCAGTGTATTCCCTGCTCTCAACAACAGGAGACCAGCATATACTTTTCGTATGAGCTTTCTGCTGCATCACATCAACCTAAACAATATTTTATTATGCTTTATGAAAGTTAAAAACTTCCTTCTGCAGAGGAAGCAGATTATTGTTGGCTCAAGGATAAAATTTGACTGTCCTGTCTTTTCTGCCAGAAACCAAATGCACTCACAAATTAAGTTGTGAAGGAAACTGGTCTCGTTCAATGCGAGCAGAGAGTGTGTTTAGTAGCGTGCCCATTTATAACCTTACTTAGGCAGCAGGGGTCGGTACGTAGGAGGCAGCGGCAGAGCGGGAGCCCATGGTGGTCAGTGCTGGGGGACCATGTGGGGATGCTGCTCAGCACAGGGCTGCAGGTGGGCATGCTTTTTGGTACAGCGATGCTAAAATGGGTAGCCCATTGTTTTGGAGAGTGGCAGGTGCACTGTGAGCTCTCTCTCTGTTACTAGTTTTAAATTTTGGCGTGGCAATGGACTGATCTTAGCATTGCACTCTAATATGTGTTTTCCTTGAGCCCCGTCAAAAACCACAACCCTGAACCTCTCCCCGGGGTGAAAACTACACCATGGCTTCAGACTTCACCACAGAGGTTCATCACCAGCTTTCCATTCCTTCGTGTTAATTGTACCATTGGATAGCTTGTGTTTTTGCAGAATTTTTTCCTTGACTGAATTCCTCAATGCACTTACAGGTGAGCTAAAAATAAGAGCTTCACAGGCATGATAGCGTATCACTTAACCAGAGATGCAAATGCCTACAAGGGCTGATAATAAACATAAATTGATTGACAAATAATGTAGTTAAATACTTTTTTACTTTGGACAAAGAGCATTGAAGTCCATAGGAGTTTTGCCTGTTCATATCATATCATGAGATGATTAGTGGATGAATAGATGTGAACCTGGAAGCTCAAGTATAATCTTGGTGAGAACACTGCCTTTGGGTTTCACATTATTTTAGTGCTTGGGGGCTTGGAAGGATCACAGTATGTGCCCAGGCATCGTGGCCTTGTTATTTTCAGCCCAAAAGCCTGCACTGTGGTCAGCCCATAGCGAAGCAGGGCATTGCAGGTGGTCAGCTGGCTGCTGAATAACTTGGTGTACATCTGCCACGTATGGGCCACGAAGTCCAAATTACCTACGCAGAGTCCCAGCCATTCACCCTATACCAACAGCATGTATCATTCAGCCTAGTTTCTGGGCTTGAACTCTAGACTAAGCAATTGCCTTTCCTTTCCAAACATAAACATGGATGAGGAATTGCAGCTGCCCATGGTTTCGTAACTCCGTGCACTTATGAATTGCGTGGGGCTAGAGGGTGCATTGTGTGCCGGGCTGGTGGGAGGCTGAGGAGGAGGAGGCTGATGGTGAAAAGGGGCTATGTGCAGGCTGGCCTAGGGCATCCATCCTGCTAGCAGGCACGCAAGAGGATACATCTTCTGTATTTCTTTTAGAAATAGGTTAATATTTTAATGATAGACTGTTTGTTTTGATGAGTTTTGAAATGAAGCACCGATCTTGGCACTTTGAAGGGAAGCAACTGACCTTAAACATTCTGCTTTTTTGTGAACAAAAGAGCTGAGGTTTTATTTTTCTTCACATGATCTCTGTAAGGGGTCATTTTAAGGATGCACAAAGCACACTTACAGAAGACAGGAGCAGGGTTTTTTTCTCCAGTAAAATATTCAGCCAGCGCTCTTTGTCTCTCCCTGAGAACATTGCAGGATCCAGGAGCATTAAGTGAGCCACAGATGCCAAACCAGGGGGAAAAAAAAAAAAGAAACAAACTATATTTTCTGCTCATCTGTGGAGTGAGGATAACACAGGCCCAGAAGCGCACGTTGTGAAGCAATTTCAGTCGTAGCTGAGTGCCTGTTTTCCCCTGGAGCACAGACTGTAAAAACCTTAAAAACCCTGGTTTCTATTTCCTTAATATTCTAGTTTTGAAGATGATACTGTGATGAAGAAAGGAGGAGGAATGTCCTTTTTAAAGCTCCACTCCCTGTATTATTATTAGGCGATTTGGGCAGCTTGAAGTAGGAGAACCATGCACTAGCTTTTCCTACCTATTTGTAATGCATAGATAAATATTTCATTTAGAGAGAATGAGATGTGAACACAATAGCTTATATTTTAATCTGTTACACCCAGTGTAAATCTGGAGTAACTCCAACATTCAGAAGTCAGCATTGTTAGTCTGGGTTTATCTCTCTGTAATTGAGATGGGAATCTAGCCCACTCTCTGCAACAGACTGCAAAGAGCTTTTTACCTTTAAGTCTATCACATTTAAATTACATGGGGCCACAACGCGTCACCTACATCCTTGACTATTTTAATACAAAAATATAGTTTAAATCTCCCTGGATTTGCTGATCATCTTGGGATTTCTAAAGATACTGTTAGGCTGTATGAGATAATGAATAGCAATGAAGAAAAAGGTCTATATTCAGTTTTTCTGTATTAGAATAAATAATTTGATTGTGGTATAGTTTCAGACTTAGCGCTATGCAGTGTGCAGCGTGTTACTGGCAGCCACACCTTTGGGTGCACGTAGCCTATGCTCCTGTGACACAAGGGCATCACCTCCAACATCACTGCAGGCTTGGTGGAAGCGCTTCCTTTGGAGCGAGTTTGTGAACTTACAGCCTGTGGCCAGAGTAGTGCTGTTAGATGTATTTTATTTTTATTTTTTATTGCACCTTGATCGCTTGCGCTCTTTACTAAAGCATAAGGAAGGCTAACAACAAATAGTGGTAAAGACAAATTAGAGATATTTGGCTCTCTTAGTGGGTCATCTCCCGGCTGAGTTAAGCAAGGGCAGGGTACAGAGGCTCCATCTGTGGAGGCCAGCGCTTCCGCTCCTCCATCTGCTGGGTGGACACCAGCCTCGGCTCGCTGCACAACAGATGAAACACGTACGAGCAGATTTTTCCAGACCATCCAAAATGAATTTGACTAACCAACAAATGATTCGCTCGGCTAATGGGGAGGGGGCAGCCTGCAGATCTATAGGCTGGGCGACCGTAGATAATTCATGCAACAACCCAGCGCCTTGCTTAACTCAGCTGTAAAATTGAGTAAAAATAGCACATTGGTTACAATGAGGTGTCGCATCTTGGCCAGTAATGTTCTTTGCGCAGAACAGACCACCCCTCTTACAGAATGAACGTGAGCAGAAACACTGCTGTGGCACTGCAAGCCCTCAGCTGACAATACAGGGTGTTTTTCTAAGCTATTATCCAAAGTAATAAACTCTTTAAAAAATCTGTTTAAAAATCTATTTCTTTTTCCCAAGAATATTGCTGGATATTTACTGTTGTGAGAGGGGATAAAATCCTGATCCCATCAAAGTCAACTGGAAGAAGAGCTTAGTGCAGCTAGGACTTCATTTGGAGAGCTACAGAGACACTATCTAAAGTTTTTCTTTTCCATAGCAGATCCTCGTGTTCATAGAAATAAAAGCCTTGCCATACCTGCTTCGGATTTGCAGGGAACCTCAGTGTGAGATACAGTGGTCAAAGATGAGTCTACATATATTTGCAGTTTTTTCAAAAAAGGCAGCAGCTCAGAAAAATCTGTGAGGGAGGAGATGTGGATAAACTCATCACTTTCCTAATCGCTGTCATTAAAACTTCTATTGAGAATAAACATTTGCCCAACTCCAGTAACAATGGTATGAAAAGAAATGTTAAAAAGTGGGAAATGGGAAGGAAAGTTTGCTGAATAAATGGCTTATTTACTGAGGAGAAATCACAGCACTGTTTCAACGTGCATTCACCTTTTACTCCGGAGTTTGTACAGAAAAGTTAACTTGGCAGCTAAATACTAGTTTGGAGTCCCTTTAGAATTATTTTACAAAGCAAGAAATGGTTCAGTTGTGAAGGTAGTAAAAAAGGAAACTAATGCTTGTCGTAGAAATTTTTTTTTTTTTTAAGTGTTAAAAGCAAGTAAACCCCTAGTGATCTTAAATAATTTGCATAAGTACACTTAGCACATTCAGTTCCTTGGGAGTGCTGATCGGGTACCAATGTATTAGTCCCTTTAAAAAGAAAAAAAAAAAGATAATGAGAGGCAGGAATGCTACCTTCATGATAATTTCCTGGTCTTCTTTCCTCGGAGGTCGGTGTGTGGGAGCACTGACCACCTTGATACTCGCACAGATAATAGAGTCACTTAGGAAATGAGAGACAGCAAATGGCAATTTGAGGGGGGAGGGATGGCTCCAGCAGTAAATGGCACGAATTAGGACAGCCTAATCACTTAAATGCAGCCTATTAGTAAGTTTAGCTGAAGATGTTAAAAGAATCCTTGCAGCCTCTCCACTGGCAGGTTTGGAAGGGAGTTCAGTTATGAGACTATTAAAATGTTATTTTGATAATTAAGCCCACAGCTGTTGTGAGGGCATTGGGGGCAGGAGCTGGCAAAGCAGCCGGCTGCACAGCAGACCGCCGGCGCAGGAGGCAGGCAGGGGAGAGGAGAGGAGCCCCCGGGAGCTCCCTGGTACGTGGGAGAGCCAGGATGGCCACCTCCACTGCGCAGCAGACATGGCTTCCCAGGGGAAAGGCGCGAAGCCAGGAGGGGCTGCTCCCCTGGTCTGCCAGGGATTTGATCTCTGATTTCTTCAGCTGCAGGTGGCAGGGGGAGAACAGGTCTTCCAGGACAGTAGAGTTGTTTTGCTTTTGTGTAGGGAAGCATGGCTGGGTAAAAGAAAACTTGTGCCTGAGGGAGAAGGGCTGTAGTGAGCAGCGCTGTGGCTGATGCTGGGGACGTGGAGCGGAGCTGCGTTAGTCTGCATGCGGGCAGCAGCGCCTGGGTTACACATGGGCCTCGTGTATCTGCCAAGTTGTGTGCTAGGACCAAAGGTGCTATGGCACGACTGTAGTGGTAATATTTAGTGCACAACAATGTGCAGTGTTGCTCCGTCCGGTGATTAATTCTGATCCTTCACAGCTGCTTGACTGGGTTAGTTCTTTCCGCATTAACAAAGCTACTATCCTGTGTACTTCTGTGTAAATATGCCTTTAAACTTTCCTGTTAAAATTAATGTCAAAACTTCTGCTGTTGTTGGAAGTGGAATCAGGCCATGATTGTGTTCAGACCACAGATACCTCTATCAAAACAGACAAACCAACCCGGAAGAGGCTCAGTATTTTAGCAGGCTCTGGTCCCTAGGAGTGACCTATGCTTTCGTTTAGTGCTTTAAGTGCTTACTAAGTATGCAATAACAAAACCACAGCCAATTTCGCTGTGACAGCTGACCTAAACTCTTCTGCAAGCATATAGATTACATTTGTATCGTATGTATACTGCTACATAGCAAAACATATATTGTGCTATATGCATAGATAAATGGTTTATCTGTGCTACCCTAATCTCCTCTTCTGAGTTAAAATTAGGATGATTTACAGTTTATCCTTATTGAGAAGGGTATAATTGCCCAAATTAAGGCTGTCCATCAGGACAACTGGTAAATTCAATCTCTTGTCTGTGTGTGTCAGTGGTAACCTTTCCACAATTGCTCCTCTACTCATACTGCAATGTCAGTTGCGGTCCCTTGTTGACTCCCTGTCTGCACATGCTCACTGAATACAGAATCAGGAAACGGTACATGGGATTTTGTAAAATAGACCACATAAACAGAATGTAAAATGGGGGAAATTAGCCTTTTGATGAAAAGGGAATGAAACCCAAGTACAGCTCCTGCCCCCTGTGTCAAAAATCATTGCACTTGCATAATCTTTTCAACTTTTCAGCCATCTCCTGCTTCCCATGATCGCAAAAATGTCTTCAGTAGCATCTGTATTCTTTCTCAATTGATAGATCCCTGAAGAGGGCCAACTTTTAAAAAATTATCTATAGCATCAACTATGTATCTAAATTCAATTATTTGTAAGCTCAGTTTTTAATTATCAGCTGGTTTATATATAATTACAGCTACTGTCAGTGTTGATCTTTATTAACATCCAAATAACATTTGCTTTTTTAGAAAATACAAGAAAATAAAGGAAGCAGCCCTTTAAAGTCTTGCCAGAACAGACAGGTATAACCTCACCTTCCTGGGAGGTCCATGCTGAAAATTAACTGATAGTTTCTGCTCTAGCTGTGAGTGACCCACATTAAAAAACACTCTGTAATCAAGAGTATATACTTTGAAGTACATTGAGCATTTCTAGATTTGATATTTTCACACAGTACCATAAACATCCTCTGCTTTGTGCAAAGCACGTCAGATAAGGCCAGCCATTTAACTTGGGCAGCCAGAGTACCTGGGACACCGGGTGCAGCATCTGAAGGTGCAGAGCTGTGCTCAGTTTGCAGAGGTTTACAGAAGGTGATGGAGAGCTTTGCATGGGCAGTCGTCAGGCACCTACAAGTGCAGCAGCATCTGTTGGGGCAGGTGACCCATCCTGCTGTGTCTTACTCGATTTCATACAGGTTTGATCTTCTCCACTTCATTGGGATTATTTTTGCTGAAGACTAGTGGCAGTGAGATCTGATCCAAGTCCTAAGGAAGTCAAGCTGGAACCTAATACCAACATAGGCAATTGTGGCCGAGGTGTGCTTTGGCAAGAAATTGTTTGCACTTGCAAAGTCTAGAAGAATCTGAATTTGAAATGAGTGAAGCAAAACAAATCCAGGAAAGGATTACTGGGTAGGAGGATCTTGGAGTTAGAGTCACAGGATGGTGAGGTGGTCTTAGTGTGAGCACCTTGAGCCCCCTAGGGACTGGAGAGGCAAGATGTAAGGAGACCAAGGCAAAGGAAAATGCCGTAGTCAAGGCAGGAGATGGTTACAGTGTGGATCAGGGATTTCACAGTCAAGACGAAGTGGAAAGGATAGATTTTTGTTGAGGAATAAGAGGGCTTGACACTACAATAGTATTTTATTACAAGTCCGTTGAACTTGCTTTTGCTTTAGGGTGTTTTGATTCCTGAAAAGCGAATTAATTACATAGTAACTCTGAAATCCTGGCTTCCTTACCACTAGGAAAAGGTTACTCTTCCCTTGTGGCTGTTTCTTATTACCACCTTGTGATGATAAAGTATTTGGCACGTGAAAGTCGGATGCTTTGGAGATTACTACACAAGTTATTAGCCTATCTATGTACCTGAAGTATTTGTAACGGTATTAATGTCTTCCACTGTTCAACCTTTATAACGGGGAGCATCACTTGACAATTGAGAGGAGATGCATCCTTTTCCCAGAGCCAAGGCCAAAATGTGACATTCCAGCAACTTGCAAACAGACATCTTCACACACATGGGTCAGACCCATCTGTGTTGTGCATTATAACACCTAGGCAGGTACTCTCCCACTCTCACTGATTTCTGTTGCTCTCATTCCAAGTTATAGGAGGCGTAAGTGAGAGATGAGTCAGGAAAAAAAACATTAAGAATTTTTGGGGAAAAAAGCCTCTTTAGGATAGCAATGGCATTGGCGCAGGAGACCTAAAGGCAGTGACTGTTGTCAAGAAAAGAAACTGAATGTTCTCATTAGATCTATTTCTACACCACTTTCCTCTTAATATTAAATGTCCTTCAGGCAACACTTCGAAAGCTCCTTCTCATTTTTCCAGATACTGTAATTAAAAGCCATTCGTTTGGTACCTAAGTTAAGAATCACCTTTCTCCATGTTAATTAAAGGCTATAGCCCACTAGGCCTGCCAAGTGCCTAGCTCTTGGTGACTTTGGGGGGTTTCAGGAAGAGTCCCGGTCAGAAATGCTGGAAGACCTTGGAAGCAGTTGCTTAGATAACAACTGCCTACTGTACTGCCTTTTTTAGGGATAATGATTATAAGTGTTTGTTCTGAAGGGGGTGCCATCATGTGTTGATCATGCAATAGCTGATGGCAATTCATTTTAAGTTAGATAACTTGTCCTATTTATTGTGTCCACAGATGCAACATTTATGTCTTCATAGTTTTTTTGCTGATTTTTTACATGTGTGTGTGTGTATCCATCTATCTATCTATCTATCTATCTATCTATCTATCTATCTATCTAAAATATATATAAAAAGCACACACACCCCTCTGGTGTACAAGTCTTGGGCCCTCAGCCCTATCCATTCATTTTGAGGAGGCAGTTGTGCCTTTCAAAGAGAGGAGGGCTAACCATGTATTCTGCCTCCACCCATAGCCATGACCCCTTAGACTGCCTGAAGCCATAATGTTCCATTCCAGTGTACTGTGTGCACTGCATTTGTTGCAGTTTCATGGCAATTGTGTTTCTGTGACACAAAGGGATTCTTCAGTGAAATACCAGCCAAATATCTGTTGGGTTTCTTGGTTGTTTTTCAACTTTTAAAATACCAGTGTAAATAAAGAGTAGAAATGTGCTGAATATCCCCAGCCTGATGATGCACTGAGGCCGCATCCATGTCCTTGCTGTGGAGGATGGCATCAGCCCGAGGCAGAGCCACCCAAGGGCCTGGCTTGGTGTATCCCCAGAGGCTGGTCCTGCAGTAAGAATGCAGGAGGACATCTCCAGTCTAGAAGTGTCACCCAAATTGTCGCAGCACCTGGGGACCTGCAGGGATTTGGCACAAGCCCAGCTCCTGTACTGCCTATGGATCTCTCTTGGGCTAAGGCAAGGTCCACTCCTGGCTCATTTATGCAAACAGAAATGACATGCTGGAGAAACATGAATGGGCTTTTCTGCACTTTAGAAAATAATTTTAACATAACACCTTTTTTGGAGGGGAGAAGCGCAAACAGTTTGCCCTCAAATTCCAAGAGCTAGACTTTGTAGTGTCAAGGATTTCTTCTGTCAGGTGTCTAGTTATGAAAATGCCTTGAGTCGAGATATCTGGTTATCTGTTTTATTTGAATTGCTGAAAGTCCCATCCTGCAAACTGCTGACTGAGCTTGGATGAAGCTAAATTTGTGTAAAGAAAGATGACCCACTGTAAAGAAAATGCTGGGGACGGCTCTTCTGTTCAGCTCTCTGTAAGACTCTCAACAAGATGTTTCCATCTTTAATTCTTCCTATGCATATGTGAGATAAAACATTACATTTTAGCTCAGAGATATCTTTCTCCTTTTCTCTTTTGCTTTCAGTACTTAGGTGTGCAATTTCTAAGGATCAGTTGCTAGATTTAAAGAATCAAAAATAATTTTCCTCCTCAGCAAAAGATTTCCAAAATTCTGATGCCTTCTCTAAGCTACAGCAGAATAATGGGAGGCTGGTGGTACTGTCATGTTGCCATTAGCTTCACTGCTCGGTAGCTGCACATCAGCACAGTAATCATTTTCAGATTTACAAGCATTAAATATTTTAATTTAATGCCTTGGCTCTCTTGTAATTCATGCACTTAATTATATGATAATTACTCAAATGAAAGAGATACAGCTGCTGTTGTATCAATTCTTCTAGGAATCTGAGATTTTGGAATTGGCCTTTGATTTCAGGGTGGGTTTTTTTCCGGCCCTTTCCAAAAGCTAGTGAGCACTTAAAGGTAATTTTTTGAGTGTATGGAACAGAGGTGAGTTTCAGGTAATGTTACCTTCCTAGCTTCTTTTCCTGGAGCGTGGCGTACATTTGGCAGCTGAGGGACTGGGCACCACGCTGGCTGTTTTTACTGCTCCTTGTGGATTATAGTCATTAAAACGGAGGAGCTAAGGCAAAGCTTCCACAGCCCAGGACCCTGCTCCATTACAGATGGCTGTAGAAGGAAGTGAACTGCAGGAAAGAGGTGTGTGTTTGTGTACACGTGCACATAACTGTATAGAATTTAATACCTTCATAATGGGCCAGTTGGCCAGTCTGCAAGCACTGCACAGTGAAATCATACAATAAATTAAAGTCAAGTATAAAGGTTGAACCAGGCCAAATAGACCACCAACTGGAACAAAAGGATTTGGCACAAAGGCAAACCCAAGTGACCTCAGCAGAGAAGGGCAATTAACACACAGGGTGAGGAAGAAAAGAAGTTAGCAAATACAAAAAAAGCAAAGTCAGTTCAAAGAAGGGGGCCTCTAGAATCCATGGAGAATAACACTGCCAAAATACACGGAGCGCCCATGAGGACCACACAGCTGCCAACCCTGGGCTGTGGCACCTCCTCCCCAGGAGGAGAGCTCCTTATTGGCATTCTGCAGCAGGTAATGCCCCAGACTCCTGGTTTCTACTTTCCAGCCCACAGTGGCTCTCTGCTTAACTATTTAAAATACGCAGCTATAGACTTTTTCTTAGGAGAAGCAGTAATTACAAGATGGTGGAATAAGTCTTCTGATTTTTAGTATTTTGGTTATATTGTATGCCTCCAGTGCTCGAAGGTGGAAAATTAGCATGGGAATACTCTTCAGTTAGGAGATGTGCTTGTGAAAGGCTCCATAAAGTTATTTGCAACATAAATTACTTAAGACCTTTGAAAACTGTTCCACATGTATGTGCAGCTCACTCTGCGGGAGGGTTAGTACCACATCCCCGCAAGCTTCTGCTGGGTAGGGTCTGGCAAGAGGGCCACGCTGAACGGCAGCCTTATGAAATTGCTTGTGTTCTGTACGAATACTTGAACCCTTCCATGCTGAGCCCCTTGCAGTGTATCAGAAAAGGAGGAGCAGTTTCAGGCCTTGCATATTCAAAGAAAACGTGCTTGTGGGCAGGCGGGAAAGAGGCTGTTTCCCTCCAGTGGGGCTGATGGAGCTCTCTGGGATGGCTTTCTGCAGAGCTCTGCGTTGCATGTTTTCAGTTCTGGTTGTTCGCTGCTGCCCTATCTTCTGGCCCCAAGTTGATTAAAATGTTAGGTGAGCCTTCAGTGCTTAATGACAGGGCTTGCCCTGCTCGAAGCGCAGGGGATCGTGGCTGCAGGACCAGTGAGCAGCATTGCCACAGCAGAGGGGCTGTTGCTGAGCCCAAGCTTCTGGGCAGGTGTGGAGGAACATGCCTGGCAGCAACTGGCACCCGGCACTAGCTGATCACCAGCGGTGCCATGCTTTTCGAGGGGAGGAGATTCTTTGCTGCTTCTTTACTAAAAAACGGATAAAAGCGAGAGACTTTTTAACAGCAACCAGAGTAAATTTTTGTGAAAACATGTTGCAGCCATATTTAAAGTTTTTGTTGTTGGTGGTTGTTGACATGTGAGATTATGCTTAATCCCTCAGGACTCAGGATATTTTGTAAGAATTGTAAGTGTAAATATTTGGCAATAGTTTCATATCCGTCCTCTCCGAGTCCCACTGGAATAGATGACGCTGGGTTACTGTACTGTGTGTAGTTTCTGTTGATGGCAGTAGCAGATTTAACACTTCTACACAGTTGCATTTTACTTTATGAGTACTTGAAGTTTGTTTTGCGTATGTGAAGTAATTGCTCTGCAGCATGCTTTCTTGGAAGAGGATATAATGTTTGTTCAGTTTCTTAAAAGCTGTAAACGAGAGGCAGAGCAAGCTACAGGCCAATCACTATTAAAAATACACAGAGATGTTTTTAATTGCTAAAGGCATCTAGCGTAAAGCAGAAATATTTATTTGCCTGGCTTGTAGTCAGATTGTCAGACTTACAACAAGGCTAAATCCATTCAAACAGTTACTGGAAATTGGTATTTGAACTTGTGAACTCAGGAAAACTCCTAATCTGCTCAGAGGTCTCTGGCGTGCCCTCCGAGCCCCGCAGACTGTTGTCTCGAGCTTTCTTTTAACTCTCCAGAGACCTTGGTGGCTGCATTTCTGAGTTCCTGCCTAAATGCAAGTTGCACCAAAAGGGTTACAAAATTTTAAACCCTGTGTATGCAGACAATTTTCAGCTAGCTTACAGCAGCTGTGGAGTCGTGCTGATAGATTAAAAGCAGCTCCCAGCCCCAGAATGAAGTACATTAGAGCTCCTGCTGAGCCGAGCTGGGGTGAGGCCTACACAGCTGTCATTTAGGCCAAGTTTCCAACCGAAAACTGAAGAAAAGGATGCGACTTAAAGAAAAGTTATATTTTAAAATAAGGCATCTGGTTATTAATCAAATATAGGCAGGAGTTCACTTGTGCAGTGGGTTTCAGCCTCAACAGCCTGACACTTGGGAAGGTAGGGAGGTAATTTTCAAGGATCAAGAAGGGGCATGTCCAGTCAAAGGCTGTTACTCAGTGGCACTGTAAAAATAATCCTTTTTTTTCTGTACTTGTCTCTCTGCTGAAAAATAAACAGAATACGAGTATTCTTGAACTGTTGCACGTCTGAGTGAGAGAGGCTGATCAGCTCACACAATTGCCTTTCGCTGATATTGACCTTAAAGCATAGCTGATTCCCTAGAGAGCGTGCCTGTGTAAATCTGCAGTTATCAGTGAGTTATTTTTAATAACAGAAATCTTTATGGCCGGTCCTCTATTTTCCGGTATGTCTATGTTGGGAGGGGTGGTCCCCATTAGCATGGCAAGTTCAAGAAATCTTGTGAGCACAGCTCATCCGTCACCCAGCCACCGTTCTACCCCATGGATAGCAATGCCACACTCAACACCGTGCTGATGCTTGCCCCTACGCCAAATTCTGTTACTTCTCTGCAGGAGCACATTTGTTTGACGATGTCTCATCCTAGTAACATAAATGAACTGGTGCCTTTTGATTGCCTCTTCACTTCCATGACCAAGAGTAGCTTTCTTGCCCTTGGTGTATGCCAGCTTCCAAGTGGCTTCTCAATTTTTAATGCAGAGGGTCATTCATGAAAAACCGAGCAAAGAATATGAATTAGTTATATTATCACACTGACACACTTTGGCTTCCGAGGACTTTTGTAGCCATTTTTCATTTAATTCACCTGTACAGTTGCAACAGATCTGGCCCTGTTCCTCAATTGTAATTAACTGACTGTTTATCTCACAGTATCGCCTGCACGTGTGCAAACCAGATTTGTCTCTGGTTTATTTAAAATAAAATATTCAAAAATATTTGTTTAAAATACCGACTTTTGTCTGTATATGGTGTGTGGTTTGAATAATTTGTTGGAGTTCAGATACAGTGTTTCATTTCTTATCAGAAATGTATGATATGAATTTGAAAGTATGCCCTCTCACTTGCTTTCTCATGTATAGTGCATAATGAATTTCCAGCTTGGCAGAAAGGAAAGGATCAGAGTGGGAAGCAGAGTATACCATGAGGATTTATCATGATACTGTTGAAAACAATATGACAACTCTGGGTAGTTTCTTGGTTACTGAAGTAACAGTCTCATTTGGGAAAGGACCCTATAAAATAAAGAACTTGTGTTCTTCAGCTAAAGAATAACTATCAGCAATTAATTAGGTTAATGTCATAGGTACCTGGCTCTAGTTTCCTTGCTTATTCCAAACTATCCAACATTTTTCAGCATCATCCAACATTAATGTTAGCATAAATAAACCTATTTTTTGTATATAAATTGGGGATAACTTTGGATATAAGTGAATGTATATAATGAGCTGAAAGGCATAGTAAAGCTAGTGTGATCTATCAGTAGTGTGTACAGTAAACATTGGTGTTCCAGTAGTGTAGATGGACCAAATCGGTGATCTTCCCAGAATACTCAAAGGAGAAATAGTTATTTTATTTGGGACCTTAGATCTAAAGTTTGACACATGAACTCATTCTAGTGTGGTGGTACTTAATATATACATTTCGGAGGTGATACTCCTCTATGGGACCGTGCACGTGTGTACATGTTTGCATATATCCTGTTATTTAATATTATTTATTCATATTGACAGTAGTGAAAGATGTTTTTACTTGTGTAGCCGAATAGAGCTAATGCAAATTCAGTAATCATCCCTTAAGTATAGCGGAAGTATCTCAAAGTGAAAGCACTCCACTTGGCTATTGCTGTGAATCGTCAAACAGTGGTAAATAAGAAATGTATATGTTGAACTTCCTATTCTATGTGGAATAAGTGATAACCCAGTCTTCTCTCGCTTGGTGAACACAGGGCACATATGTGCATTTGGCCTCTAGTAGAGTCAAGTAAGTCACCTTTACCAGCCCTTGAAAAATTCCTGGACTAGCAAGACTTCCTGCTGTTCGTAGAACAAGGTTAGTAAGTTAGTCCAGTGTTGGCATAAAAATGTATAAAGCACTTGTAAAGAGCTAAATATCTAAATTTATTAAGTGCTAAACATTGAGTATTATTTTCTACTTGTGATTTTGAAACCAGTGTGATGAATGTTCTTAGTAAACGTAGTTGCAACAAATGCATACATTACAAAGTTTCTTGGTAGGAAACTTAAATTATATATAGCACAGTTAAAGTCCATTATAAGCCTGAACCACAGAATATATCACAGTTAGTGGAAATGAAGCTTGCTACCATTCTGTTGCTCTTCTAGAAAGGAGCATTGTACTGTATTATTAGCAATAATGACAACAACAACAAAAAAAGCCTAACAAAAAATTTCATTTTTAGCAGCTGTTACTTGAAGTAATAACTTGAGTTCTTAAGGATTTTTTCTCACTCAGTTTAGGAATGATATACCGTAATCTGCATCATTAGGAGATTTTAGTTTTCTGTTAACTTGTTCCTGCCATAGAACAATTCCTAACATAGACAGTTGTAGGTGAATAAATCGGTGTGCAAACAGAATTAACGTGTTTGGACTTTTTGGGGGAGGTGTTTTGGTTTTTTTTGGTGGGAGTTGGTGGTGGTGATGGTTTATTTTATTTTTTGGTTGTTTGGGTTTTTTTTTTTTTTTTGAAAGGTTTGGAGTATTTCTAGCTATCTAATCTCATCTGAACACAAGGGGCTGAATATTATATATTTACATTTTGGATACCTGCATCAATTTTTATAAGTTAACGTGGCAATTTTATATTTGCTAGTATGCAGAAGCTTTCTCCACTTCTAAAAGGTTTTATTTTCATTAAGCTATGAATGCAGAATAATGTCTGTCAGGTTTTTTTGCATTAGCTCGGCTGGTTTATCTTAAGCATACTCAGTAGACTTGCCTCAGTTTTTCTCAAGCTATTGTTCTTTTTTACACCGCGTTTGCACACTGCAGTGCATCTAGGGAATTTCAGCAGTCGGAATATACATGAAAAGAGACCCGCTCTACTTTCATAAGGTCCCTGGATGAATTGGACGAAACCTCAAGGCCCCATGGTGGAGCCAGAGCTGCATTCATATTCCTTGCCATCACCACACATATGATAGCATGAAGCCCAGACCAATCGAAAACTTGACAGTAAGCCTTTTGATTTTGCGGGGAAGCCTTCATCAAGCTGAGAGAGGGAAGGGAATGTAGCCCAAACTGGACTTCATACTGTGGCAAGTTTGAAATCCCAGCCCAACCACAGAGCTGCTTGATTGGAATAGTTGGAAACTGTGTCCAGGAATTCGGCAGCAAGAACTTGGCTTTCAGCAGCTCCTGTCTTTTTAAAGGAAAATTCACCATACGGGTCACTTAGGAGCCTTATTTATTCTGTCAGAATTCTAAATGTACATTCCTGTAAAGCATAGGTGGAACACGTGCTACATAGTGTTTGCTGCTGTACATTTCTATTCCACAGCTGCTTTGTTTCTTAGCCTCATGGTGGAAGACTCTTGGCTAAAGCTGCCACGCTTTGACATTGCATTCTAGGCTGTTTAATTATTTCACCCTTAGTCTCCTTAAGAAACAGGAAGAAACAAAAGAAACCCTCTTTTACACTGTGTATCTTAGCATTAGCTTCTCCTTTAAACATTATGCTCGAACATGTATTGTAGGTGTGCTATGAAACTGATTTCTACTTATTGGTGTGGACATTTTAGTCAATTGATTAGTCAAAATTACCATTGGATTCACTAATGACGTGTCATCGAGCTATGCCATTGATTAACTATTCTTGTTCATCTTTTTCCGGCTCACGTGTCTGGGCGCTGGCACACGTCAATAGTTGCAGTGCATCACTGCTAGTGGTACCTTTGGGTCTGCGGATGGAAGAGCTAAGAATTTCCTCCCGGGTGAGATGGTGGAGCCGCTGCTGCAGCTCCCCCACAGAATGCTTAATTTTAAGACTTGAAAGGTTCTGCATTTTTGGTGCCTATCTAGAACTGCATTTTATTCCTTGTTACTCCTGGAATTGTGGTCCAATTATGCTTCAACCCAGCTCTCAGTCAGACAAAACTCTTGTTGACTTTCATGAGAGTTTTTCTAATTAAAAGATGAGTTGGGAGTGCAGAAGCGATAAATACCAGAAGCATGTAAAAAGTGGCAAACTGATAGATTTGTGCTTTGTGTCAGAAGGTCATCCCTATAACACACTTTCCTGATTGCGATGGGAGACTTTTTTTCCATGGAGTGGTACACAGTCCCCCCCTTCAGTGCAGTGGTGCCTTTTATAGACTGCAATTCCTTATGGCTGAGGCACAGTGCAAAACATTTAATACTGTCTCAGGGCAAATAGATAGGAGTGCTGCTACTTTAATTTTTTTTATTTTTTTTTTAACTGGAGCAGGACTTCTGGCTGGCAGCTTCCCACCACCAGAAAGGTAGGGAGAGGTTGGTGGGGTGTGTGGGACATAGCCAGAGGCCCAGCCCGGAGCTTGGGAGGGGTTTGTCTGCAAGCCCTCCCCTCTTCTCCTGCAGGGCACACAGGAGCGCAGCTGGGAAGAGGTGCCAGGGTTTGCAGTGCCCGCTGCTCACATGCTCTCTGAGGACTGTGTTGGCCATGAAGCAGAGGGGAGGCTTGGTGCAGATTCATCCCCGTGGCGTGTTAAGGCTCTGTTAGATTGGCTATTCAGCAATGTTTCCTCAGCCAACATTTTGGGTTTGGTTGGTTAGATTATTTCTTAATACCACAACACTGTATAAGAGCATTTACTTGAGCTAATAAGTTTTAGTGCGAGCTTGCAAGGTTCAAATGAGTCAATTTTAAGCACAAAAAGCGTTGGAAAATTATTAGCTTATGAAGCTTAATGTTAAGGAGGAATCTAGACCAGAACTTTTAAGGTTGAATTGCAGTGTTCAAATGTCTTTATAGTTTGCAGAATTGTCTCCAAGAAGCACCAAATCTGAGACTATAAAATGGAACCAGTCTACATCTTGACCCCATATCTGTATTAAATGTGAATATGTGAAAATTGCATCTTACAAAACCGCATGCAAGATCACAGGGTGGTGTCTTTGTTGAGTTGTATTTAAATGGCTGCAGAGTGTAAACGTCCCAGACTCTGTATGTATCCAATATCTAGGCAATTTTCTGAAGGTCTACGGAGAGAAAAAGCTCTGAGCAGTTCTCACCGAGAGCTCTCTACATTGGATCCCAGCGGGTGCTGAGTGCCCAAAGCACTCACCACGTCCCTGGGAGAGCAGGGTGCTCCCACCTCTAGAGCGGGTGACTCTGTAGCCCCTTCCTCTTCCGCGCTGTGGGGTAATTAGTGCCAACAGCTCCAGTCATTCTCACTGCAGTACACCCAATTGCTTCAAAGGAATTTTTGTGAAACAGAAGTATCCATATTAGCAAGAGTTAATTATAACACATATATGCTTTGTGATTAAATAACACGCAGCTGGAAAAATTAATCACATCTTGCACTAAGCAATGCTTAAGACTTTTAAAGCAGCAATAGGTGCAGAATTTAACATTTAAAGATCCCTTGAAATGCCAGGGAATGAATATAAATGACTCAGTGCTCTATAGTGTCTTGATAGAGTGATGCCAGCCAATGAAGGTGTAGGATTCAATCCTGCTATTTTATAATAGGCTAGTAAATATTTTATCTTGTGCCATGTTCCTTTTCCATTAAATTTTAGTCCAAGCCCACGACTCCCTTAGTCAAGCAAAAGTTTAAATTCATTACTTTTTTAAAGGGTTGGTACTGTCTGTTTATCCCGCTGCCTGGGCACATGAGAAGAGAGGTGCTCTTTTCCTCTTTCCTCAGCGTGTCCTGCATTTTAGGATTTAAGCCTTTATTTTTCAGGAACCTTGTCCCAAGGAAAAAAAAAAAAAATCAAAATATAGTGCCATTTTGTTTGCTTTGCTGAAGGCACAGACCTGGAGAATCAGTGCTGTGCATAAGCTGCCTGACCCTGCAGTTTCTCTTACCAGGGGCTCATTTGTATGCAGAGGGGATTAGTCAGAATTTACTGTAGCTTCGCCCTGGGGAGCTGTGAACTCCCTAGGAATATGCTCTGACGAAAGCGTGCAGTTGGTAAGATTAGAACAAACCCTTCTGCTACAGAAAGTGCCTTGGTCACTCACTAGGCCTCCAACATTGAAATCATTTTCATTTATAACCTTTTTGATCATTCAACCTCAAAGAAGCCTTGGCTTTTATGACAGCTTGCACCAAAATTGCCCAATTATTTGGGGNATCTGTGCTCATGGCTTTTTCTTCCCTTCTCCTACCAATATTTTTACAGCTGTTGACATATATTGAGTTACATGTGGCTGTGCCATATCCCCGTGGTATAGTTTCAAAGATCTGTTCACCATAAAGTGTGCTGTTCTCAAGTAAATGACTCTGACTTCAAGAAAGCACAGTAGTTTAAATGTTACTATAAATACAGGAGCTAAGACATTTTAATTATAATTTTTGAGTTATACAGTGCTCTGTACGTACACTAGGCATTTACAAAAGGCTGGGGATGTGCTCAGGTTACTGTGCTCTCTTGTGGATAAGGCAGTAACTGCAAGCAGCTCGTTTTGCTGATCCCCTTTATTTACGTGTGTTTGCACAGTGTTTATTGACAATGAACATCTTAGGTTTGGGAGTTCAGCTGTGGGAGCTAAAGAAGAGAGAAAAACAGGCAATTCGGCAAAAAATATATTCAAACTCGGATTCAAGAGAATTTTTTGCTTTGGGATATCCTAGAAATGTTACTTTTGTCAGAATATGTTACAACTTTAGTTAGGAAATATCGGCACATCTATTGTCCTTTCAATGCCCTTCCAACTCACATCTGGTAACTAGGGCAGATTGAGAATTCAGTACTAACAGATCTGTCAAATTTTTGAGAAAATCCCAGGGTGTGAGTTCATTGCTGATTAATTTTTTCATCAGTGTAGCAGTGTTGGCTTTAGTGAGGTTATTCCTAATTTGCTCTGATGAAAGGAGGAGAAAAATCATTCTCGAAGTGGGTGCTGCTGTTTTGGTAATAAATACGTACAGGGTGTGGGGGAAGCACAGAGGAGCAGCAGTATGTGCCAGGAGGTTAATTTTTAGCTATCAGTGGGTTGATGGTGGTTTTTTGTTTTGTTTTGTTTTGTTTTCGCTTGAAAACAAAACATATATAAAAAGCTTTTACAGGATTTTGTCTTGTACATCAGTACCAGTTATGCACAATAAAGGTTTCCACCCTGGATATGGAGATCTGATCCTTTGCATTTGGGCCAATACATACAGTAGAATGGTGACTATAAGCTTAAACGATTTTGTAACGTTGCCCTTCAGAGAGCTCTGCAATTGAGATCTAACAAATCAAGTATCAATAGGGCTCCCTAAATGAATTTGTCTTCCTGCAGTACCTGTGACAGAGCCATTGTAATGGAGATTTCAGCTATCTCTGCTGTGACTACTGCAGTAAAAGCAGCTCCTCTCAGTGCCTTCAGGGCCTGAACCAAGATTCACTGGAATCAGTAAAAAAAAAATCTTTCAATGACTGAAACCAATTTTGGATCAAACATTTACTGCAGGCTTGGATGCCCATTGTTGTTGATGGCATGGTTTTGGTCATGCAGTCAACTAATCTACATAAATTTATAAATAATATGCATAATAAATAGCACACATACAGTAAACAGTGTCTCATGGTTGCCCTGAAAGACTGCCACGGTTTCTAGGAGCGTTCCCTGTGGCCTTGACAAGAAATGCTTCCGAAGTCAGAGAACTTTGGGCACTGTGAAAGTCCTCAGTGCCATTGCGAGCAGATCCTCCTGGGTCATTAAGTGGTGCCCCTGTGTCACTCAGCCAGGGAATGCTATGTACTTCCATTTAAAAACAGTTGTGAAGTCTCCTGAGTAGGAATTGAAAACCCTGGACCACCATCAGAGCTATGTCCTCTGGCCTTTCCCCTCCAAAATTGTGGCAGATACTTTTTAAGTGTTTTTGAGTAGCAGTGGGAATGCATGCAGGCAATGGAGATTGTAGGAAGGTACTGAGAGCATCTAACCAACTCTTAATGTCTTTTACTGGATTTGAACTCAAATCATTGTGTGCTTCCTTTGGTTATAACTTCACCTCTTCTAGTGAATCAAACCTAGCTTTTCTGTCATGCAAATTGTACAGGAGACTGAGGTCCAGAGAAGGATTTCTTTCTCCCTCTAAGCAACACTACAAACTCTTACTTAAGAGGACATCATTCATCTTGAGCACTTTGCAGCTTGTCTTTTCTTTCAAAAACTTCTTTCAAAGTCAGAGCATAGGCAAGTCATATGAATGACGAGAATACGCTGTAAACCCTGTACTGATGTACCTGGTCCCTGGGCAACATTTCAGATGGCAAAGGCCGTCTGTTTGCATTCACCCTATGGACATTTCTGAATGCGATACCTTCTATTGTGCGTGCTAGTTAAGCAGGCTTCTTCCTGAGAGGGGGATTAGGATGCTTTGATAACACTGTATTAATACGTAGTTAGCCATATACAAATCAAGTGTTTAATTAATAATTTTGTGGATATTTTTGGTTATGTAAATCAAACCCAAGCAATAATAAGTCCTGTTGCTGGAGGTAGCTAGTGGGCCAGCTACCTTGCAAGCAGATGTCTGGCTGTGAATTCATCAAAGGATCGCCTGTATGATTCTTAGCATTTCTTCTCATTATCACATTTATCAGGGAGTGCAGATGAGCTGGCTATTCCCTACATCCTGTTGGATGGTTGCTTTTGAGGGAGGAGTCTGGGTGCAGGTGGCGTGGAGGATGCAGCATCTTCCTTGCCCATGCAACTGCCAGGGATGCAGTGGCTCGGGCAGGCTGGGGCTGGCCCCAGGGCTCCGGCAGAGAAGGGCAGGGTTATCTCAGGCACTTCTGGGGCAGCCAAGCAAGGCAGGCTCCCCCCTGCAGCCTGAAAAGCTGGGGCACGTTCATCTCCTTCTCTGTCTTTTAAATAACTTGTATTTGTCCAATCTGCTTAAGATAAATTTTAAGATTTGTATTCAGAGGTGCTGACTGACATGTTTCCTTTATGAATTCTTGTGGATTACTATTGATTTTTGACTGTGGTTTTCGAAATCCTACTTCTAGGACTCTGGAGATTTCCCTGCTGCAATAATAATGTATTGTCATTCTTAATATCTCGGATCCCTGACACAATATTCATATTAAAACCACAAAAAAGCTACATTAGAGTAACACCGAGGGTCTGACTGGAACCCACCAAGGCAGGGGAAATCAAAGTCAAGGCTGAAAATTAGGGCTGACACTGTGAAACGTATCCCATTGTACTTAAGTACTGGAGTTCATCTGTGATTGCAAGATCACTTGCGTTTGAGAGATGGATTCCTCCGTGCAGCAGGAATGAGTTATGATGTGTTGTAAATCATCAGGATTAACTACTGTAGTTGAGAGTGCCTGTTTTTGTGGAGAGCTACATAAACCAGCATTATGGAAGTCACTTTAACATATTTTATGAACTTTTGTTCTCTTTCACACACAGTGCTACAAAAAATTCATTCTGCATTTCTGCTACTTGCATAATAATTCTGGATCAAATTGTTCAGGTCAATAAGGAGAGAATGAAAATGTCACAGCATTATCTGTGTGAGCTTGTAGGCTCACATTTTTTCTTTAACTATGTCACTCCAAACACATTACACAGACATGCACAGTCCTTTGCACGAGTATGATCGATGGTTTGATTTATTCACCTGTATGATGGAAATGTATTGTCTGAATGCTTGTAGCACCACTGAGGTATTGGAAGGCCTTCCATTTGACTGTGTGTTTTGACCTTTCCAATACTGTTTCTTCAGGAGTTAAATTTTTCTAGTAAAACTTTTTTCTCGCTAAGTTTGAGAGCTCACTTGAGTTGTTCATTGGTTTCTCAGTGCTCAATGCAAAACCCTGTGGAGCCTCAGGAGTGGGAGTTGAGAAATAAGAGGGAGATTTCCCGTGGCTGAGGAGAGGCTGGGAGGGCGTTGCACTGGTGGAAACCTCTGAGGGATGTGGGCTGCTCGCTTGCATGGGGTGCACATGGTTCTCCGCTGCTGCCATGAGGGCAGCAAGAAGTGTTCTGACAAAATTAAACAAATCAATTAAATATGCAGGTTTAGATTTTAGAGCGAGGTGTTTTAGCCATATTTTTACTAATTATTTTAGAAATAGCTGTTCATCCCCCTTTTTATCTTCTCTCTTCTGTTATTAATGCTCACATGAGAGTCCATCTGACATTACCCCTCTAGTTCATTGAGATAATGTGAAAGGGTTTCTTTATAAATGAGGATTGTGGGTCATTTGCATATATCTAGGATATCTTTTTTTTTGTGCTATTTTTAGCAGTGAACAGATAGCGACAGAAAGTAGATGCATGGATTCCCATCAGAGAGGAGCATTCAAAACTTTGTGAGCTAAAGCATCCAAGGAACTCCACACACACAGATACGCACAGTTTGAGCAATGTGACTTACTAGTCACCATTCTCAATGATGGCCAAGGGGCATGTGAACATGTATTATTTTGACATAGATGCTTACCAGCTTTACTTGTTATCTGCCTCTGAAGACACCAATGGACTAAACTGAATTTTGGTGTAATTAAGCGGGACTCATCAAACACCAGAACTGTGCTATGGTGCACAAAATGTCCCACTAAATTTGGATATTCAACAGCACTTATAGCATTTGTGTATGTTGTTTGCTGTTACAGGCATTCTGGTATTGGAAAGCACAGTGTTACCCCAGCTGCCTTCAAAGATGTGGCAATTTCTAGATGCAATTATTTTTGGAAAGGCCAGATTAAGTTACAGGTTTACCTGGAAAGCTTGTTTTCCTCTGGAGACGTGGCTAATGCCTTTCCCTGATCACACTGCTGGCACTTTGCATTGGTTAACACGATTCCAATGGCAAATACTGGTAACTTACTGATTCAGCATGCAACTATTCATTCTTTAACCTACTGCAAATTGCAGGTTTTATCATATCCACCAACATCCCCAAAGTGTAAGTGTTTGGAAAAGATGTGCAGTTACTGCATGCATGTACGATCAGGGTAAGGTATTTCACTTGAAAATACCAAGAGCTAGTCAACATTAAACAACATTGGGTCACAAAACTCTTAAATGGAGAAAATCATTAAAGCAGGCTTTAAAAACACACACATGCCCTAACACTATCACAGCTGATCAGTTTAAAGTAAATTCAGTATTTCCAAGAAAAAAATTGGTTTTCTTCCTTTGAAATTATGTACGCCTAAATTAATCTTTCAAGTGAGTTATAAATCCCTGTAAATAGGGTTAGCATTGGAATGAATTATAGTTACAAAAATTGGAATGAAGATAAATCATGTTTCCTTGGTGAAAATCTAATAATAGCTGTCAGGTCCATACAACACTGATCAGATGTAGATCCCCTGTTCTGTGACTGTGATGCGCTCTGAGGAGCTCATGCTGCCTACCCGTGAGATCAGGCTCTACAAGTCTCAATACTGGGCGCTTTCAGTATTTTAAGAGTTTTATTAAAATTGTGACACTTGGAACTGGTGCAAGCAGATGTGCATCTAAACTGAGGAAACGAACTAGGTTGCTTAATTTTGGAAGAAGCAAGATGAGATTTTTTTTAGTTTAAGGGTGATGATAATCCTGAGTCTATTTAAGCATCACAAGGCCAAATGCTCCTTTGTTAACCTGTGTCAGAACAAGGCTTTTTTGGGGCAATGGGGGCGGATTGGCAGTACAAAAGTGCTGCGTAGCAGTGCAGGCAAGACGGAGCGGCGCAGCTCTGGCGAGGTGTGCTGACCTCCCTGACCTGGTACCCTTCACAGGAATTAAGTTCGTTGTTTTACAGAGACAGACCTTTAAAAAAAAAAAAAAAATCTTTGGAGGCCCTCCCCATCCTTATCTAGGAGGGGCGTTGGGGAGCCCTCGGTAACAAAGATCTTGGAGAACTGTTAGGATTAAACTGCTGTCAGATTAACAAAGTGTAACAATGTATAGGACGTGCACTTTCAGCCACTCTCTTCAGTGTATGGATGAATGTCAAAGGCAGTATTTTGTGACGGTTCCTTGTGACCCAGATTCCACAGAAGTCTCTTATAAAATAATCTTTGAGTGAACACTACTCGCACATCCTAAGGACACCTCATCCCCGTGAACCCAAAGGTAGGACTGAAGCTGCTGTGCACTGCGAGATCTGTGACTTTCTATCTGAGAATTTCGGTCTTGTTTGATAGTTCAGCCTTTGTGCCCTGCAGATCCATTTTAAATTGTCTGAAGCAGGAATAAATCTATTACAATGACCACCTTTTTTTTTTTTTTTTAATAATACAAGATAGGTTTGTGAAGAGGTGTTAAAAAGTAAAAATGAAAGGCAGAAGTTGTAAGGAAAACCTGTTCATTGGACAAACCTGCAATGCAGTAAATAATAACCCCAGAGGTGAAAGACAGCCTGTTCTAGAAAAAAGGCAGTGGAAAAGACTTTTTTTTCTCTTTCTCCCTCTCTTCTTCTTTTTTTTTTTTCTGTGGGTCTAAGGGAGAAAAGGTCCTTTATTCTTTAGTAACTTTTCTGATTTTAAATATGTGCTTGTCTGGTCATAAGGAGCAAGGTCATTCCTACTGCTCAGGGCCTAGGCTTTGTGCTGGCGTTGGCGGGAGCTTCTCTCCTCTCTCCTTTTCCTCCCTCCCTCTATCTCTCCTTTTCTTTTTCTCCTGAGGTGCAGATGGCCACATTTGCAGGTTAACTGGAACAGCTGGAGGCACATTATTAGCTTCCTGCTGCTAACTCATATTTGCTTAGATTTTTTTTTTTTTTAACAGCAACATAATTTACAAGTAGTAGGCCAGTGACAAAGCTGGCATGTTCTAAATCCGCATCTGATTTATATAATGCTGTTGCTTATCAGTGAATGAAGTCATAATTATTGCTTTGTACCATTAAATAGCATAAATATATAAACTGTTATACAAATTGCAGCAAATGTTTCCTCTAGGGAGCTCTAGACAAAATTTTAATGTAGTGCATTTGTCTGTGGTGGCAGTTTCTATGGTATATAATAATGCTGATAAATTTTACTGTAGCAAGTGACATTTTATAACATTAATCCTGGTGGTAAAAATCTGATGAATACTACAGCTGTACTGGTGGGTGCAAGAAGAATGAGAGCTTTTGACACCAAGTGAATTGATTTTAATAGTGCTTTAAGGCTCCAAAGCACGAGGACAGTGCAGAGATGGCAGATCCTTCACTGGAAGGGCAGAGGACTCGGGCAGGTGCTGGACAGCAAGGCCACCAGGGAGCTTGACTTGATGATGGTGATAATTAATTCTTCTAAAAATCTTTATTGATTAATACATCCTTTGCTTTGAAAAGCAAAAGGAAGCCAAATGGTGCTATGAAAACACTTAAAATCCTCACTGGTTGTTTAAACTCTGCACGTGTGAGTGAAGACCCTGTAATAATTAGAGATACAGCACCTGGCCTCAAATATTGGTTCAGATGTCAGACATGCGGGTGCACAGCCCGCTCGTGCCATGCCTGCCTGTGCTGGTTGCCGCCGAAGCTGCCCACTGCTGAGGTGTGCTGCCGCACGGCCAGGTGATGAGCAAGCGCCCAAGTGCAGCACTGTGCATGCTAAATGGGAACGCACCAGCAGAGTAAATGAACTTGCAACATGGGGACTGTAAGGAGAAGTTCTTCCCCTGACTTCACTTACGTATAGCAGGAATAGGGTGATACTGGAGGGTTTTAGCACCTGCCAAATAACAGCGTAAATGATGTAGGTTTTGCGATCCTTTTGAAATTGCTTTTTGCATTGCTTTGTGATCCATGTCCCAGTACCTGGGCTGGGGTTTGCCCATGCTTGCTGTGCAGGCAGAGGGATAGCGTGGCACTGCCAACAATGCTGGGCCCGGCAAAGTCCCCACCAGGAAGCCCTGCAGTTGTCACCACTCATGCCCAAGGTGCCCGACTTTGGTCATGGCCGAAAGCAGCTGATGTGCTCCCCTCCTTGGGCAGACCTGCCAGATGTGGAGGCAGGGGGCAGTCCCGGAGCGAGACTGAGCTGTGCCCTGTGTGTCCTGCCAGCTGTTTGAGGATTGGTTTGGTTTGCTTTTATTCCTGGAAATAAGGAGTGCTTAAGGCAGGCTGCCCAGGGATGGTGGTCACAGCCCTGCTGTCTGGTGGGGCACATGCGCAGACTGTATCAGCTTATGCACTCCCCCCTGCTGCTGCAGAAGGATGGTGCAGGGAGGTGAGGGGACAGGTTTGCCCCAGGCCAGGGCAGCAGGCAGGGGCTAGCTCCAAGCCACTGCCAGCAGACCCGCTTCCATGGGAGAGCTGCAGCCCGCCCACCCAGAGCTGTCCTGGCTGCTCCTCCTTCCTGTACCAGGTGGCTTTCACAAAGTGCAAGTGTACCTGTATCTTGCATATGTTGACCAAAGCAAGTATACTACTGCGCAGGGTACTGGCCCTTGCCAAAGGCAGGAGGAAGAGATGTAGGAGGCCAGGAGAAAAGTTTGATGCTGTTTGTACACAAGTTGTGTTTCTGAAACAGGAATGGTATTTCAGGTGCTCAGTTGCCTGTGTATTAATTATCCATGTGATTTCACTGTTAAACAGAACTGATGAGATGCTTCAGCTGCCACGTGGTCTTGATGGCTGCCAAGCACAGGTGAATCCCTTCCATCTACATCAGATGCAGCACAGAAAATAATTGAATGCATGAAATGAAATTATCCTTTGAGGCAGCAATTTCTGGTAGAAACAGTCTTGGCAGAAGTATTTGGTATAAAATCTTGGTGCAGTAGACATTTTTTCTCTTTTGTGATTCGTCGTAAAACTAGCAGTGGCTTCTCACTAAATCACAAAACATAGTGACACATGAGAAGGGCAATTGTGTTTCATTAACACACTCATTTGTACTTACTACTTATTGCTCTTACCGGATTTCCAAACTGGTCTCAGAAATGTCACGTATTTACAGAAAAAGAATACCAGAAATCCCCACTGGAAAGCGTATTTTTCTGTTTTCTTCATGACATGACTTCTTTCCTTTTCAAATTCATGCTTCTGTTTCAATAGTGTCAAAGATGGAGCTACAGTGTTAAAATTGCAACCCAATGGCTATAAGGAAAATCCCAGTGACTCCAGGCTGAACAGCATGGCATCTTGTCAGGGTTTCGCAAAGCAAACGCAGACATGTCCTGTATGGGTTTTCCCTCAGTTGTTTGTTTCCTGCATCGTTAGCATTTCACATACCCGCAATAATTTTCTTCCTCTCTGAGACATCGTATGTTTTTTTCCTGGCACCCTTTTAGACACTAAGTTTGAGTGGTTGAGGATTAGTCTACTCCTCTCTCTGAAGTGCTGATGTTTGAGCAATGTATAAGGAATGGCCCCCCATGGGACCGTGAAGGGGACGCCGTGCTTCCCTGCCCCTCCACACCACCTGGGGAATGAAGAGCAGGGATCTGAGCAGCCCTCCTCGCCTGGTGGTACGTGGAGTGCTGGTCTTTAAGCTCAGCCCCAGAGACACATGGGTACAGGCTATAAACCTTGCTACTGGCTTACGTGGTTGAAGTTTTGGACGCTAGCAGTGCTTTTAAAATGCAGACATGCCTGAGAGAACTGAACCTCGCAGCTGTGGTGCTGGAGGCATTGCGTTATAGTCAGCAATGAGAAGCCCATGGCAAAGGCAGTTTTGCATAGGAGCGGTATGGAAGTGCAGGGAATGGCAGCGGTCGGCGTCATGCCAGGAGAGCCTTCCTCTGCTTTCCTTTGCCCAGGCTTCCTCCATCAGACTTCTTGCTCGCACAGCGGAGCAGCGTTTCTGGGATGCTCCATCCACAGGCATTCCCTTTGCTCCAGCTGCTGGCCAGAGTGGTGAGGGAGGGAGCTGAGCTCCATGACTGGTGGATCCTTTGGAGGATCACAGAAGGTGCTGCAGGAGTGCCACATGGCAATGGCTTTGGAGCCCCAAGTATTATTTTCCAGGATTAGCAGATTTTGAAAGCATATCGCTTGTCAACTTTGCACTTCTTAGTAAATTCCTGTACTTCCTTTATGGATTGTGCACTAGTTAAAAAAGAATAATATTCTCGTGGCTGCCATTAAAATTTCTAGAAATAAAAGCATCTTATAATGTACTCTGGAAATGTGAATCCTAAGCTCTGAGGTATGTATGTTTGTAATGATTAATCGGCTCAGCTCAATACATACCTGAATCATGTTTAGTAATAGCAGGGGCTCTGCGAATTCAGGCAACCTTTGCTGATGTATTCTGCAATACTACAGTGATTCATGGCATCCTGTGGAGACCACAGGCCAGCCACAGCACTGGCAGGTTACAGAAACCGCCTCAAAATCTTACGAGAAGCTGCTGTGGTCTCCCACAACAGGAGCTGGGTGAGCAGCCACAAGCTCACACCATCGCTCCTGAGTTCACAGCCTCAACCTCCAGCAGTGCCAGCGGATGATGGGGCTGTCGGTAGGCCTGGCTGTGTTTATTCACTTCAGCATCTTAACACAATTACAAAGCTGATGTGTGTCCAGCCAGCTCGGTCTGTGGCAGTGTTTGGTTCATCTTTAAAGGACGGTGAAGATGCATTTGGTGCCTGTGTGTGAAGCCACAGGGCCATCTAGAATAAAAGCCTATGTTACATTTACTTCTGCAAAGTCGCTCTGCATTTGTGTCTACTGCAAGCACTTATGCTTGAATGTGGTGTGTGATTTTTTCAGCTACTGTAAATAGATCGTCTTTACAGACCACAATAAAGTATTTGTGTAATGCTTAACTGTACATTAAGCAAAAACCTGCATTAGAATATCCCGTATTCTTTCTATCGGGTAAATAAGAGCATAAAGGCGAGTATCCCCACCACTCCCATTACTGTGCACAGCACTTACTTACATTAGAAAAATGAGGCATTGTTCTGCCAACTTGTTTCCCTCCACTTGTGTTGCTTACTGCTTATGAATCCAGCATGCCAACCTATGAAGCAACTACTTCTGAAATCCAGCTATCATGGCACACACAGGTACCACGGTATGGCTACTGCCAGGAGTCGATGGCTAGCACTGCTCTCCTGTGCTCGCAACTAGAGCATTATTGGTTTGAGCTGGTGTATAACTAACAGCATTTGGAAGGTGTAGATGTTAAGTTGTCCACTGAAGCATAACTTGTATTGCATTAAAGCATCACATTGTTTTTAAACAGGCTAAAAGGGGGTTTCAGCTGTGGTCAATTATTGGGCTGTTGCACTGACAGTGTGCAGGGTGTTTGGGTGGTAGGTAATAGGGGCCTGTGTTGTATTGGCACCTCGCCCGCGCCTTTGCAGACCAACTGAAGCAGTTGATGTGTTTTGCAGTTCATACAGCTGTTCGGGACCGTTGCAGGTTTATAAGTATACTGGAGAATCTCTTTTTGTATGCTTTTGCTCTGCTGACTTGTGCGTTGCTCCAGGGTTTTCTCTTCCTCTTAAGACTGAGCACTCGGACGGCAGCTTCACTGCTGCATAAATTCACACAACTGGACGTGCTCCCCTTGCCGCCCCTCCAGGCAGCACAACGGCAGGAGGCAACTCCAGCTACTGCAGTTCAGCTCCAGACCAGGGCAACTCTTTTACAGGGGGCTTGGGGGCAGGAACCGAGGTTCAAAACTGCCTCTGCTACTACAGAGAAATCGATATTTAGCCATATAACCAGGAGGGGCATGGCTGGGAATCATAGCCTGAATGAGAGGCTTTCAGTAGTGTCATAGAAGATAAAACAAGAGGAAAACATTTTTGAATTTACTCTTTGTGTATTGAGGCCTTTTATTATTCATCAGTAAGTAAATATAAGCTAAGGGAGTGATTTGTTTCTAACAAGCTTATAAAATACTAGAGTCATTTGTGAGTTTATTGGAGTGCTGATTATAAACATTCCCTCATGCACACTCCTTTGTGTCAAATTAACATTCAAAATACAAATATTGTATCTTTGAATATTTCTGTAATCTCTTCCCAAGTATTTGAGATCTTCGATGAGAGACGATTGACAGCATCACATGAAAAGTAGCCAAGCACTCTGTCACAGTTTGGACATAGTTTTCATTTCTTTGGCATTTGCTTTGCTCATGCTGCTGCTTTGAATTGCCTGCTCCATGCTCTAGCATATCGGGTTTTGATACAATGCATAATTGATGCTCATCTAGCTGCAAAGATTCAACTGTTGTGCATGCCGTGCTGCCTGCGCGTGGCTTCCCAGGATGTGTCCCACAACCCTGCGGTGCTGTTGCGTGATGGGAGGAGTGGCCGGTCACGCTGGGGCTGGGTGGGTTTGGCACAGCTCCCCGCAGCCTTCCAGGGCAGTTCAGGTGCACGGGTAGCACCAGGGGCTTCCCAGGTCTCCCAAAGCACTCCCTCAAGGAGCTAGACTTTGTGGCCTCACAAGCCTCAGGTGTGATAAGAAAGGGAGCCCTGTTCTTGCACTTTCTTTTGTGCAGTAATGCATATTCTGATGGTAATCGTAAGGAATAGAAATGTAAAGAACAGGCATGGTCTGCCACACATCCCTTAGGTCACTGGTTTAGACCTGTCCCCTGTAGGCAGTTTTCCCGAAGGATGCGCTGTGTGTAGAAGGCATCCTGAGGCCAGGGCTCACGGGGTGCTGTTGGTTGGGCCCAGGGAGCTTTGGGGAATAGATCTTGGTTGAGCTCCTTGCTACCTCTATGGCTACAGAAGTGCCATTTCACCCCCTCCATGTTGGTGCAGCAGGTGTATTTATAGTTTAATCAGACTACCTTTTATGTTTACGTGACGATTTTGTTTTCTCCCCTTCCCACTAAAACATTCTCCATATTGTTGTCGATGCCCAAATTCCTTGCCTTTCCTGTCACTGTATAACTTGTTTTTACTAAGCAGAGGAAAATCCTGCAAGGGCGGGTCTTAGCCTAACATTATTATAGTGGCTGCCATTTAAAAAGTCAATTTTTGCCTACAGGCAAAGTATTGTTATCAGAGTTTGTACCTATTTTGCATATATACAATTGTATCTTCCCTACCTCTCTGGGGTGACAGGAGCAAATGCCGACTTCTTAATGCCGATCGTTGAATCTCAGCTTAAAATACGAGCTCACAAGAAAAATGAAGAATAAAATGGTGGGTAGCAGGTCTCTGACAGACCTTTATTGTTTCCTCCATTTTGGTTCAAACAGGGACTCCATGACAGCTTGATTTAGGATCTTATTTTATTTGAGGGAGCGGCTGAAAAGCAGTTTGATTTTTCCTCTCATTTTTCATTTTTCCTCCTCAGTAACTTTTGCAGGACTGTGGAATATGTTCCTTCTCATCTGGGCTTATTAGCTAGATACCCATAAATCTATTTCAAGTTCAATGAATGCACATCAGGCCCTTCTGTACAGCAATCCTACTATACCTTTGGATCTGTTTCCAAGTCATCTTGGCCACTTCTGCATGGCTCCGGTCCGTCACTGCACCCACCCCCTGAAGGCGCCATCCTGCTTGGCCCTGCCTACCCTCTGTGGCTGGGACCTTCTTAGCACTTCTTTGTGGGCAGGGGCTTGGTTGGTTTTTTTTTTTTTTAAAAAGTAACTTCTGGGAATGAGTGGAGTTGCAGAGAGCCCAAGAAACCTGTACAATGCCATGAGCCCGACATCTGGGCAAGTTTAAACAAAAATAGCTGTGTAGGAGTCCTGCTGTTAACGAGCCATCAGATCTTCCTGGATGTCATCATGTTTTGATACAGTGGCATGTTCACCCTTTCCTGTAGCTGGAAGAGGGCTTCTTCGGCACCATCGTAGGATCGGCCTTTCCAGATCTCTTTATTTAAGGAAAAATACAGACTTTCCTTATGTCTTACACTAAGTTTTCTGTCACAGCCCACATATGTTCTTTGGAGTCTGTCTACAGCATAAGAATTTGCACGTGGCTTTCCTTAATGGATTAAAAAGCTAATGACATATAAAATGAAGAAAATGTGTTTCTAAAAAATAAATAAAACCAAGCTGGCCATCTTGTGTGCTGACAGCGTATCTGCCAACAGCCGTATGCCTGACTGAGCTACTTGCATAATAAAATAGAAAGGGATTTGTTTACAAAGGCAAAAGCCAAAGTACTTTTGAGTTTAGGAACCTGGAAGAAGGTTTCTGCCCCTGTTGCCAACCCGCTGATGCCCCACGTGGCTGCACAGGATGCGTGCACTGGCCCTTTGTGGAGAGCTCCGAGCAACTGTTTCATTGCTGCCTGTCCAGCTCCTTGTGCTGGACAAATCCAGCTCTAGGTCATATGTGAAGGGTGCAAGCTGGCTGGCTCATGTGCAGAACAAAGAAAAAAAGTAAAGGTGACATTAGTTTGATACTAGATTTTATATATTGTTAATCAATGTTTGTATGTTAGATAAGTGCTACTGAGAGTAACTTTACAGTCTGTGCTATGCAGTCATTGCTTGGCAGTGAGATCTCTTCCAAAAGGTCGCTGGGTTACAGCTTTTCTTCTTATTTGAGATGAAGCTGCTGGTATGATTTCCACCTGGACTGTGGAGTGTTAATCGAGAAAATCCCATCAACATCAATGGAAGATGCTCTGTACATTCACTTGTGCATATTCCCACAGTACAAGAATATATATCTGCATAATGCAGAGATGCTTAGATATTTTCTTGTTTTCATGCAGATTCTTCTTTTTGACTGCCTTAAGGAATATTGTGCATTACTGCACCTTAGGATTCCTGACTTAAAATATGTCTGATAGGGGGGTTTTTCATTCTTTTGGGTATATTTGCACTTAACGAGCTTTGAGAGATATTCATGCCATGCAAAATCAGTCACCTATCTTAGCCAGACAGACCTTATTTAGTCACCCTTGCTTCCCTCTGTTCGCAATGGTATCTCATTTCATCAGCTCCGATAACTGATTTGTGTCCCCGAGCTCCTGCCCTAGTCCGTGGGGACAGGGAGTGAGGGAGGCAGCTCAGGATAGGTGTTGGGGACAGGAGCCTCTCCAGGGCTGGGCCGTGATGTGTGTTCAGCCCTTGTATGAACAAGTAAGCTCTGGTGTAGTTGTGCTAAATGATCATGTCAAGATAGCTGGGTAACTATAATTTTTTTTCCCAAGAAAAAGATGAGAGATGTTTCTGGTTTTTTGCTTGTCTGCATGTATTTTAAAGAAGAATTTTAGAATTTTGGTCCGTAAGCTGATAATAACACTGTAAGAGACTGCTTTTTAACCAGAGGCTTTTCCCTAACAGTACTGTTTCTTAATAAGAAGGTGAATTCATATTTAAAAGAAATGCGTTTATTTAATCTGAACAAGTGGGTGCAAACTGCCCCAACATTACAGGAGTGGAACAGTTGGCCAATCTCTGAGATGTTTGGTAATCTGTGAGAGAAATAATGCTCACAGTTGGTTTTCACTTACACTTACAACTTTATGCCCACTGCATCATTTCCCAGATATCTATACTAATATAAGCTTTAATTTGACCATAGCTGATACTGCTATAAAGTTTACATTACTGGATAAGTATTTCCATGTTTATGCAGAATTTTGCAGTATCAGAACAAGGCCCGTCACACCAGTTCACCTGTACTCACTCAAGAGGCATTGCACCAATGCAGGGATAACTGAATTTTTCTTTGCTGATGAAAGTAAAGCTCTACACCCTCTCCCTCCCCCAAAAGTTTGACATTTATCATACTTTGATGCTGAAAGAACCTTCAGTATTTCTCAGTTAAATTGTACATTTAGAAGTGTTTTCGTTTTGTTAACAGGTTCTGTTTTTCTCTCCTTTTACCAATTTTTCTGCTTCCCTGATGTCATCATGGAAGTGGTTTACGGCTTTCTCCTACTCTGTGCATCGCTGAGTGTAGTTGACAACTGGCTTGTAGCCTGTCTGTCATGTTAATTATATACTATTAGAGACCATTAATCTGATGATTATTTACACG
This sequence comes from Pandion haliaetus, assembly GCA_013401275.1. NCBI lineage: Eukaryota > Metazoa > Chordata > Aves > Accipitriformes > Pandionidae > Pandion > Pandion haliaetus. The sequence continues at coordinate 205,917 of VYZV01021217.1, forward strand.
ATAGATTTACAGTCTATCATGTCAATGTGTACTTGGGAAACTATTCTGAAGACCAGTGACACACGTCAGTGGGAGTTCACATGATTAAAAAATACCATGTGCTATCCTGGGTGTGCCCAGCTAGAGCAGGGGGCTGGCAGCCAGGGCTGAATGCTGCCCTGATTTGGATCCCCACCCCAGGAACCTGCCTTTGGGCAGACGAAAACGCACCCAGCGTTTGGCCTTTAAGCAGTAGCTGTGGGATGCAACTGCCAACCCGTGTGCAGGTGCCCGGGCAGCGGAGGGGGCTACCAGTAAGAGGGAAGGCTTTGCCTTTGGCAGCTCTTGCTGGAGTCCTGGCAGCTCTGGGAGCCTCTGTGTGACCACGGTTGACGCATGCTGGGACTGCAGGAGCTCTGGGTGGGATGTGGTGGGGAGGGGGCACCTTGTGGCTCTGGTGGCCCTGGTGCTAAGGCGAGGAACATGCCGGGCCTGTAAAACGAGTAAAAAGGACTTTACACCTGTTTAAACTCAGTTTAAAGCTTTGCATGTTTTAAAAGCACTTGGCATATTTCAGTGGGATGTTTAATAAGAGTATAATGATGTTTTAATTTTAATTTTTAATTTCACAAGAAGAATAGATGCCAAGTAGATACTAGTTATTGCTGTTTGTCTGTATTGAGCTCTTCGATGTGACATTACCAGTAGGATCAGAAGACAGATGTATTCTCACTGTGTAGCAATGCAGGGAGCTGCTTCCAGGGAAGAGAAGAGAGTGCAGAAGAGACCAGGAATAATAGGGGATATTCAGGCTTAAGCGACATGATGGCATGAGGGAGCCTAGTTCAGGGAACAGGCTGTGTGGCCATGGGCCTGGATTCAGGGCTGTGTTACTTCAGTTCCACCAGGTATCTACATTACATTTGAAATAATACAGCTGTGAACGTATCAAAACTTTGAAATACACGACTAGGGTTGAGTTGCGTGGGAATGTGGTGTTTTTATTAACCTCTAGCCATTCTTAGGGGTTCATTAGCTTTACCCAGACTCATTCTGTGTGTGTGTGTATGGGCTTGCACAGTCAAAGGCAGCATGTGTTTCTTTTCCTGTATGGGTTTTGCATTTCCATGGAAGCCACTGGAGTTATTCATTAATGAACTATTGTGAAGAAACAGCCAGACCTATCAGACTTCAGTGCACAAGAAGTTTTAATATAGGCTATTAAAAAAAGGCGTCTTCACAGAAAGGCTGATAGAGTGTGAAGTTACTGTGCTAAAGTGTAGTGCGTTTCTATAAATTATATTTATGCTGTTTCCCAGATTAATATCTAAATCTAAAATAAAGCTCTGCAGGCAGGGTCCCTCTGGGGCTCTGCAGTCAGCAGATAGATGATGCACAACTCCATGAACTCCTTTGAACTTTCAGATTTTATTTTTCTTGTAAACTGAAAATTAAGCTGATGAAGACAGGCTCAGCAGACCCATCTCTTGTGTCTGAGGTTCAGCCTTCCCCTTAGGAAAGCAGTGCAGTGGGGGAGCACACAGCCTGCAGCCGGGAGGGAGGCAGGAGCTCTGGAGAAGCACAGGAACTGCCATCACAGTCAGTAGGAAACTCCCTGCAATCTCATCCCCGGTCCCTCTGGGACCATGCTTCTTTTTAATGGTCATTTTAATATTGCAGTGTACTGACGTGTACTGGAGGCAGTGAACTTACAAGCTACCTTATAAATAATTTGGCATCTAATTCTGCATATTTTTAGCTTGAGGCCCCCCTGAGATGATGAAAAGAGTTTAAAGCCTGTTGTGTGGTTAGGCTAATTTAGCCTGAAAAAGAATACCTTTTCAAGGCCACACATGCGTGCAAGAAGCACATCAGAAGAAGCCTTGGAGTTTGTTACCAGGAGTCCATAGGTGCTTCCTCTAGCACCTATGTTTGCCAGCAGGTCCTGTGGCTTCTGTCTCCTAATATCTTCCCCGATTTCCCAAATCCCATTCCCCTGGAGAGCTTCTCCAGCTGGAGAACAGCAGCAGCCCCTTCGTGCTGTCAGACCCTTGATGGGGCTGCCCATCCCTTGGAAAACTATGAAGAACAGAACTGATTTTAATGAGTTTCATCCAAAAGCAAATGTAAGGAAAACCAACGAAAATACACGCAAATGCACGTTGGGAACTCTGTGTATTTTTCTTGGTTTTCCTTACATAGTTTCTAGAAAAATCCAAGTCACTGTGTTATCATTTTTCATTAAAGTGATGTTTCTAACCACGGTGGACAGCTCTCATATCCCTTATAATAGTAAAATTGTCATAAGGATGAAGCAGGAATGCAAGATTTTATTAAACAATCTTCGGCTCATAAAAGACATCAGTGTTGTGCCATTCTAGATCATATAAATACATTTCAAAGCAGAATCATATTTCAGCAGAGAGATAAAGCACAAAAGAGTATGAGTAGTGGATACCAACATAAAATATTAAACTATCCAAGAAGGGGTGTGGGTGTATGTTTATCTGCACAGGCAAGTCAGGGGCTGTGAGGAAGGCAAGATTTTGGCAATATATCAGCAGAGCCATGAGCACAGATATCCGTGGCAGTTTGTGTCTGTGTTTTGCAGTGGCGGAGGGGGGTTTGGCATGGTTTCTCGCAGCGCGGAGCCGGGTGTTTCTGCACAGCCGTGTGAAATGCTGCGGGAACATGACGGGTGTCTTTAGTCTGGCAGAGTCGTCAAAGGGAGATATGAGCTCTACCTGGATAAATAAGTATAAATAGTTTTCTTTCTGATATGTGACCAGATTATTTTCCAGTTGATTTCCAGCCAAGGTCCCAAGTGGGCCACAGATCAAAAAAAGATAAGGGTCAGTTACAAGGTTGAGCTCATTCGGTGTTGCCATAGTAACTGACCTCCAGCATCCCTGGGAGGACGGCACCCAGCTCCCCAGGTGACATTTCTGCTGCCACACCATCAATCCGCTGCCTTGCGCTGCCTGGGCTGCCTAATCGCCAGGGTGCCGCACCGCAGAGCAGCTCCGTGCCGCCGGCCCACACCGGGGCAGAAGCACGGGGTCCCCTCACCCTGCAGCTGCCCCACTGGTGAGGGAGGGGCTCAGCTACGTCCTCCGGGTTTAATTACAAAAATGTAATGGAGCGATGTGGTCCAAATGGTTTGTATACCAGGTCAGGGGCTTAGACAGCAATGGCGATGAAGGAATGTCATCTGTACAGCAGACGTCGTCTTCATCGGATGCGAGCATCTGCAAATTTGTCATCCCCTCGTAGCAGTCGCATCGTGTTCTCAGACCTCGGTTTTACCTCCATCGTTGGATTGTTTTTAATGAAAACCAGTGTTGAAGTGGTACCAGCCAGGCGATGGGCTGAAGTAGTTCTCTGCAGGCTTTGTTTTGGAGGGGGGTGTCCATCACTGTCATCCTACCCTGGTCCCAGCCCCTTGCTCCTTCACAGCCACATGGAAAAAATTACTGGGGAAGCTCCTGCTTTTCTTATGTTATAAATTTTTCCCTTTGCTTACTTATTTACTGGGAAATGAATTGCATAAACAGAATAGTTCCATGCAGTTTTCATTTTATTTCCCTGTGTTCATTCCAATTTCAATTATAATTAGAGCACATGGCCCATTTAATTTTACCAAATTTATGTTATAATGGACAGGAGAAGGTTCTCTGTGAACACAGTATATTAATGCTTTGTTACACTGAATTACAGTATTTCAAAGTTCATTAAAAGTGCAGTTAACTCATGGATGTGTACATCTGAGTACGGGAAAGATATTCCCCTTTATTGCCTTAATTTGCTGCAGTGGAGTAGAAATATACTGGTCTGGGAAGCTATAGTACGGAATGTACGTGTTGTTGTCAGGAGCGAGCATCAGATTGTCTTACACGATCTCTCAAATTAGGACCATTGCGATTATTCCATAAGGGAAAATTTTGCTTTATTAAATCAAGTTGAAGAGAGAAGTTTTAACTAACAGTAAAGACAATGCCATCTTGATTTTTATTGTTCCAATCTCCTGTTTGTTATTGGTGTGATAACGTGTCGGTACATGACAGTGTTAATGCGTACTTTTATATTGCCATTAATATAGTTATAATTAGAAATGCAGCTGATACAGTACTTGGGTTTAATACAGCATTATTAATTATACTGCATCCTCGCCAGGAGGCTGCTAGTGTCGGTTCTCTTAGAGGCTTAGAGACTCATTGTAATATGTATTAAATGCACATTGCTGCAGCAGAAATAGCTTCATGGAGAAGCATATTCCCACTCTAAAACGGGCAGAACGACAGTGTTAGTGCTACTAAGCACCCCATCAACATATTTAAAACTATCCTGCAAATGCATCCAAACTTGGGAACAATGAGCGACGTGCTTTGCCACTGTGGTTCAGCTGGGTCTGCACAACCCGCTAATCCTCGCTAACAGGCAGTAAATTATGTACCTCCAAATTTATACAAATGCCTGCCTTTGACATCAGTGGGCACCACCCAGGTTTCACCTTCAGGATTCAGATAATCAGCTCTCATTCCTACCGGCTTCCCTCAAGACCAGTATGGAAATAAGTATGTGTCTGCCAGGGATCAAATGCTTTTGGAGACAAAAGTAGGTACTGAAAACATTACAGGATACTATCATCTCCCCATGATACTTTTACACAAAGCGCTCTGTTCCTCTTTTGGCCTGACATAGTTTCAGCCTGACAGAATCCAGCAGGCCTGCTTGTTTTAAACAAGAGCACATCCTATTATTTTTTTGAGAAATGAAGTGTAAAATTAATGCTTATTATTTTGAGCTCAGGAAAAAAAAAGGCAAGAAACCCAAGATTCTCATTTGCTGTGCATTGCTCTTTTAGTCCTGTAATCAATTGATCCCTGCACAGATACACTTATGGAGAAATGGGAGAAGATCTAGCACAGCAAGCTGTAAAAATCTGCATTTTATTTTACAAATGAGAGGGGCTGCATAATTCACTTGAGTTATGTAGGTCTCTCAAAGATGCTTGTCATGTTAAAAAAAAAAGGGGGTCGGGGGGGATAAAAATGAGGGAAATGATTGTATGTTTTGTGTTGCTAAGGCCCAGCGCCACACGTTTGACTAGAGCGTTGGTTGTCATGCCGCATTGTCAAAAAGCCACCTTGCATGTACCTATATGATCTTATATAATTCAAGGAAGTTATTCTCCAAAGGTGACTGAGTATCTCTATACATGAGCCATGTTTCTGTGTAAAATAATATGCTGTAAAATGCCATAGAGGAGAGAGTGATTATAGCACCAATTCTATCTATATCTTTGGGCATTTTCATATTTTGAATACACATGCATGAAAAGAGAAACGTTTGTCATGCTAACCATGGTACTTTTTTCCCCCTTTTTTCTTCCTGGATGGTTTTATAGACACAAGAAATACATAATGGACTCCTGTGGGAGTGGAATAAAAACCCCCACTGGTGAGGAGAAGGCCTTATAATTCAGAAGTGGATTTGCAAATCAAAAGGTCTTGCCTCGAGTGGGATAAATTTCCAGATCTGCAGGAACCCATTATGTTTTATTATTTTTCATTCGAGTTTTAGTTTGTTTGTTATGGGTTTAACTATTTAAAATACTGCAGGGATCAGCCAAGAAAATACACAATCTCTGTTACCTAATTAAACATACCAAGCTTGTAAAAATATACTTCAATTGAAATGCTGAGCATTGTTGGGTTTTTTAATTTTGCTGAAATTATAGGTATTTAGGCTGCAAAAGGAGCAGTCATCTAATCAGCAGTACGTGTCTGTCCGTATTTATGAACACACGTGCTCACACAGGACCATAGGCTGTACATGAATCACTGTTTTCCAAATACCCAGTATGTGGAGGGTAGAAAATTAATGTCAAACATGATTTCTCTGATTTACTCGTAGAAGGAATTCGTTCCATTCCCCCCAGTACCTGCTTTGTCCTTGCCAGGTTTATTGCAGCTGTACACAGCTGTGTGGCTGGGCATGCTCAGGATGCTCAGCACAAGGCATGTATCCCCAACCTTTCCTCCCCTCCGGAGCAGATTGCAAAGGTCACACAAAGCCAAAACTTTTCAGGCAAGTGCCTGAAGGGAGAAGCCAGCCTTATGCTACAGCGAGGGGAGAGGGTCAGGTTTTGAAACCCATCCATCAGAGGGGGCGATGTGCCCATCTGTGGTGGCTGCCCAAACAGAGAATTCAAACCTCCTTGCATCCTAGAAATATCCCGGTCCCTGGTTAAGGCTGCCCAGGGAGTTCATGGAGCTGCTGCTGTGGAGCCACCAGCCCTTTCATCTTTCTGTTCCTGACTCTTTCCTCCCTTTCCTTTTCTCTTTTCATCTCTTTCCCCACCTGCCTGTTCACTTCTCCCCATCACGCCTCCCGCTTCCCCACCGCAGCTCCAGTGCCAGCGCTCGCCATCGGCGCCCTGCTCTCGCCCTGTGCGCACCACTGCTGTGCAGGGCAGAGCACCCGTTGCCACGCAGGTTTCCAGAGCCCACTCACCCTTGAGGCATCGCGGGCAGCTCACCACCCGCACAGGCAGCTCACCGCTGGCACGGGCAGCAAACTGCCGGCACTTGCTGCTGCACAAGGTGCTGCATGGAGATTTTTATTTTTTTTTAATTATTATTTTTCACACTGCATGGAGGGCCCTTCAAGGCCTGTGTGCTCTGGGGATTGCCTCTAGCTGCAAACATTCCAAGGTGCAAACGTGCAAGAGCCACCACACACCGGGGCGTGGGCTGTGCCCAGTGTCCTGCACGCAGGGCCCTGCTGTTTGCTTGTCCCGGCACCTAACTCCCCACCTTCAAAAAGGACTTTGGGATCCTGAGAGTACCAAAGGCCATAGAAAACAAGAATTTCCCTCTGGTTAGCCCCTTTAAAGATATAAAAAGCTAGTTTAAAGCAATTGTAAGTGAAGACCATGCTTCTGAAAGCTCACGTTATTCACAAGATTGAAGTGCGTTTGACAAGAGATTAGTTCATGTTATAATGTAGTCATTTCTTATCTGTCTTGGAAATAAAAATTGAAGCCAGTGATATTTGAAGGTGTATCAAAAGACAGAATTTCTTTTGTCTTTAAAGTATGTTTTCATGAGGAGTTCGTGTGCCACAGTGAAGGAAAGACATATTTTCAGGAAGTATTTACAGAAACCATCCACAGTTTTTTTAGATTTTAGTAGGTGTTTTCTGATTTGTATAAACTGTACATTTTGTTGTCTAAATTTCTAATACTCCCTCCCTTCAAGAAGACCAAAGGATTGTTTAATTTTATATGTGAAAATTGCTTTAATATGGCTTCATAATAAGGCTCAACTGCACCCAGAATCACAGACTTCAGTAAACAGAGAAACATACCATCTTACAAACCATCTTACAAAAGCAGTATGCTTGAAACAATAGTAATAATTATTGTTATTTCCCTAGGAGTTCAGCTAGAATATAGGGGCATTTAAAATGAGCCCTGTGTAGTCAATGCTTAAGATATATGACATGGAAATTACACTTTCAAATGACATTTAAATACCTTCGATGGTCTCTCTTCACCTTGGAAAAAGCCAAGAGATATAAAATTAAGGCTGACACTGCGCTCGGGGCTCCTGCTATTCTCTGATAGTATCTTCCTCTCCTGTATGTTAGTAGTGTAGTCTGAGGTGAAGATAGCATTTCAGCCTGCTTTCAGTGTTGTTGGTTGAATTCACACTGTTAAATTCATTTTAAATGCTGTTTGACTATTTAATAATCTATACCCAGAGCAGGGATGCTCTCCCTTTGTGGTAGGATGTGAGGTGGAGCGGTGCAGTGTTGTCATGAGCCTGGGAGCAGGCGCGTGGGTTCCCGGCGGGTTGATCGCAGCACCACTTTCATCGCAGCTGAAAATCAACACCCCTAAATGCGACCGGGGGCTGTACACCTGAACGCCCCGCGCAAGCAGCTCGGCCTGCTTTTCTGATGAGGCCGGAGCCACGGCAATGTCTGCGGGTCCTTGAAGTCGTGTGCACCGGTGTGGACGTTTCTTGCCGGCTGCTGCTGCATCCCCGATGCTAATCTGCTGTGTCACTAACAAGTTGTATCATTTGAACCTTGCAGAGGAAGGCATCAATCATGAGTGCAAGCTGTGTAACCAGATGTTTGACTCTCCGGCAAAGCTCCTGTGTCACCTGATTGAGCACAGCTTTGAGGGGATGGGAGGCACATTCAAATGCCCTGTTTGTTTCACAGGTAAGACAGGGAGGCCAAGACAAGCCTCAGCGTGCATGGCTTGATCCAGAAATGACACTCGGGGGATTTGTAAAATACTGTATTCCTTTCCTTGGGAAAAAAAAATACTGTGCTTGGAAATGTTCAAAATACTGTCTGTCTGAAACTGGGGCTCGCTCCAAAGAGCAGCACTGTGGTGTTTGACACCAAGCAGCGCTGCTGCATGGGGCAGGCTCTGCATCGCCCCCCACAATTTGAAGCCTTTGAAATTATACCTTGTGGCTCACGGGTGTGATGTGTTTCCAAGTGCAGGACTTGCAAGGTATGGACCTGCTCTTGAAAGCCCTTGTTCACCTGGGCAAGGACGCTTTAAAGGCTACGTGGCTCATATTCCACTCATGGTGGAGAGGCTCACGTGAATAAGGGTTTGATAAGACCAAATTGTACAACTGTATAGTTTTGCCAGCTGCTCTCAGAGGTTTCTCTAAGCCCAGAGTTTTCGTGGTGGCACGTTTCTAACTCCTGTCTGAGGGTCTGTTAGGTATTCCTTCCCTGTAGTTCGTTTTAAGCTGTCTCATCAGTGCAAATGATCTTGGGTAATCTTGCTTTCAAAGGATCTGCAGGATGCATGTTAAAGGCTGCCTTTTATACTCTCTTCAAGACCATGGTTAACATCTGCATTTCCAAAGTGTTTGAGAGATGAGGATCACATAGGCGTGACTGTGGACCTGTTGTCAGTAAAGGGGCATGACAGCACCTGCGATTCCTCTAACTTCAGGAGGAGTAAGGTGAACCCATACTCCTTAGGGTTTGGCCCACAATTTGCAAACCTGCTTTTTGTGTGAGCTTGGAGTTAATTTATCCTTTCCTGAAACGTGCTGCAAAATAACTCTTTGAGTGCATGTGTTTAATTTCCCTGAAGAAGCTATTTTCTCATACTGATAATCATTCATATAAAATGAGACAAAAATTAAATGAGATATATTTTTAACCAGCTAAAGCCTGCAGTTCAATGTTTCACTTCCAAATTTCACTTGATAAAGTCATAATAACTGTCAGTTCAAAATCATAATGCAGATGCTGTGATATTTGTCATGTTAAATCATAGTCTTTTTTTTATACTGAATGGACAACCCATTTAAAAGGTCTAAAAATTGTGACGAGCCTGCCCTTTCAGATTCACATGTCTGCCAGAAATGCTGTTTGGGGCCATGTGTCTTCCAGACCAGCCATCAAGGCTTCTCCTGGCCCAGTTGTCCTGCATTAAAAATGCATCTGATGCACCTGCCATGGGCCCAAGGCTCCCCACAGGAGCGGTGATGTCCTCTCTTTGGTCTGATGATTGAATTCTTCCAGTTACCCGTGGACAGTGTTAGCTTTGTGTGAAATATAAAAAATCCATACAGGATTTAGAGTCTGTTAGAAGTACGCTGACTGCCAGCCTGGAGACTCTAAATTGACTACTTGTAAGGAAATTCTGCTGAACCGCGTGTATTGGCACTTGTCTGGCAGATATCCTTGGACTTTTCAGAGTCTTTGGAATAATAAAGGTGTAGTTCGAGATGAGATGCCTTATATGAAACAATCTTAACTAATCATAGTATGTTGTTTCAGTTTTTGTACAGGCAAACAAACTGCAGCAGCACATCTTTGCAGTCCACGGGCAGGAAGATAAAATTTATGACTGTTCCCAGTGCCCACAGAAGTTCTTCTTTCAAACAGAGCTTCAGGTATGTTTACAACAGGAGTACAAGGAAAGCTAAAGCCGTTGATTTCTCTGTGCAACCGTCACCCTTGTGCAGCACTTAGAAAAGGTGCATACCCTCGATATGGTCTCTTCTGCCCTTAAACAGTCCCTCAGTCTCCTCCTGCCTCCCCAGGTGCTATCAGGAGAAAGGGGTCTCTGAGCATGGCTGGAATAAATAAGACAAGACAGATATCATGATTCTTTATGAGTATTTCTCTTGACAGTAGTGTTGCTACATCCTGACATGTCTACGTCAAACACCTTGTAAATAATTTCTTTTTCTCTATTAATAATTTAGGGACTGATTAACATACAAAGACTAAGCAAATGGTTGCTGCCCGCTCCCCTTCCTCACTGTTAAGTCAGAAGTAAAGGAATTTTGCCTACCAAGGTATGAGAGCAAAGTGTGGGTGCAGCTCAACACAGTGCTTAATGAGAGACTCCACCAAGGCACTAGAACATTAATAAGCTGCAGGTTCTGCAAACCAGGTGTTATGTACCAGTTTCCCTGGCAGCACTGGGGGCCACAGCCGCAGCAGTTTTAGCTTCCACAAAGCCTGGGTGCAGCAAGCCTTTCAGAGGGGCTGGACCCTGACCTGGGCATGCTGCTGCAGCCCCTGGAGTGGTGCTGGTGAGGCTGGGGTTTAAATGACACTGACACCTTTGCTGCTAAACCCACATAGATGCTGAAACCTCCATGGTGTGTGTGCCTGATAACCTCATGGGGAATGGACCACTAGAGCTTGCCCTTCCAAAGATCTCGCAGGGAGGTGCCTGCCCTGGCTGTCCTCCTCAGGCATAGCTTACCTGTGTAGCATGGCCACCAGAATACTGCTACCATCCGCTGGCAAATGCAGTCTTTTTATAGAATGGTACCGTATGCCTCATTTAAATCTATTAGCTTTATAAACCATGATTTACTTAAACTTTGGAGGGTTTTTATTTATCTTGCTGAATTCCCAAGCTGCTGCCTCTTGTGTCGTGCTGTCATGCTGTGGAAGGATGGTTGATCTTTTCACTTTGTTGATTTTATTTTTTTTTTCTCCCAGGGGAATCTCTTCTTTCCCTTGTTCTAGCAACCTGATTTGCATAAGTGTACAAAAGTTTTAACTATACCTTGTTAATACTTTAATAAAGTCAGCAACTTTGGGGTTTGTGTGTTCTCACTATGAACGTTTTATGAAGGCAACAGTGGCTTGCAAAGCTGGCTCTGATTTTTCCTCCCATTTTTCCTTTAAAGTGGTGGTTGGTCAATATGCCAGCACAATTCAAATGGGCACGCTGGCTTCCTAGGTCACTGCATTAACCTTTAAAATCAGATGGTCAAATAAAGAGAACCTTGTTAAATTATAGTCTTAACAGCGGCCCGTTTTTTGCAATTAACAGTTTTAATTACATAGTGTTTCAATTCTGAAGTGTTGTGCGTTGCGAAATTGCTGCAAATAGCAGCTTTAATCAGATAAATTATGATTGTAATTTTCCAGTTTTTATGCAGGATTTGTGTGCACTTCAAATTTCTGTGCTCATAATAATTACACGAGTAGTTCTGAATGGCGTTGGCTGAATGAAAATTCAGTACTTAGCTGCACAGTTTTAGTCTTTATTTCAGCGGTGACTCAGAAATATGTGTTTACTTGATGCCAGGGATTTTACTAATCCAAATACCTGAGCCAAGGAGGACACAAAACATGTGTATAAATCAGTTAGAAATGCTCAAGACTTTTGAACCAGTCTGCCTTGGCACGATTATCTCATCAGTTTCTGATGTGTAAGCTGCCTGCTGTAAATTCCTCAACTGTTGGTTATATTTCTGTTGAGTAATGAAGATGTAGTGTTATTTTAGTGAATCAGTTGTTCAGCTGCTAGTTAGGGTTAAATCTGTATAAACCTTTCAGTCTCTGTGCAGTTGTTCTTACGCGGGCAAATCACCATCCATCAAGGGTTTCCGCTTGATGAATTTGACTTTTCAGTTCTGCTCTTGCTTTCCCACTGGTGTAAAATAACTAGTGTCAAAATCTGAACCTACGCTTTATTTTACTGCTTTGTATTTTTAAGTGAAACCACTGAAAACACTTTTAAAAAAATTGAACATTCAACTATTTCAAGAAGAAATTCAGAGTGGGGTGCTTAGAGAAAAGCAAGAAAAACAAGGAGGGTAGGGAAAATGACAGGCAGCACAGGGAAAAGGTAACTTTTAGAGATGACATGGAGCTGCATGAATTAGCCCCACTGATTTGTGAACGTTTCTTTGAGCAGTTAAGGTAAACACCAAGTAAGTCCAGAGGGGCACATGTGCGCCATGTGATGAGAAACATTGCCCCTGTAAACGTACTTTTAGTGGTTGGTGCAAATACTGCTTTGGCAATGTAACACTTAGGAAGCAATCAAACCCTCTTTGCACTTCTGAACTAGTAGTTGTATTTTAATATAGGTTTATGCTTTGAAGTTTACACCATCTGATGGAGCCATAAAACCACAGCTTAAGAAAGCTCCGAGGAACTGAGCTCATTTTGTAAATGGTGGAAATTCTGGTGTGAATCTGGAGCCGGTGAGGTTACCTTGATGATATTGCCAGAAGAAAAGAAAACAATGTTACTTAACTGCTTACATTATCTCATTGGAAATAAGGAAGAGAAAACATGGTAAGGTTAAGTATGAAATACAAAGGCAACAGTATGTGTGATAACCCCACATACCCTTAGGGCAGAAGAGGAAAGGCTGGAAGCTCCATGTTTTTCACATCCTCAGTTTGTAAGATTGACGGTTATGAATATGATGAAAATCTCCTGGAAAAAAGTAAATTTATAGCTAAGGTACAGAACACCAAGGCTATGGCATTTCATTCCCCTACTGAAACACGCTTACTGAAACAAGTGTAGAGGTGGAAGTTTGGGGGGTTCCGCATGTGCAGGGCAGAAGGAGCCCTTTCAAACAGAGCCCCATTTCTAGGACCCGTGTCAGAAGCTGCTGGCCACCGCCGGCATGCCTGCTTCTCACAGGCAGCTGGAGCCACAGTGGCACACAGGGCGTTCAGACGTGTGAGATGAGCTAGCTCTTTGACAACTGAAATTTCGGCCTTTACTATTTAAAACGTAGCAGGGAGCCCTGCCAACACTGAAGTTGGGTCAGAAATTATGACACATAATGGGTGCTGAGAGTTATATTTGTGGTGTGGTTCACAGCAGGGAAAGATACCTCTTCAGTTGCTTGCATCGAGAATTACATTAAGCAATTTGTGACTGAGCAGTAATTTTCAGAGGAAACTTAAGGAGGATTTTCATATGTACTCTTTTGCCACACTGCTTTTTCCAAGGAGCCATCACATAACCAATGAAGTATTTGTATTTAAAGGATTAATTCCTGCTGTTTGCTTGTGTACTGTTAATCATACTGTTTCCTCCTAAATGATTACAATTGATGAAAACTAAGGCAAGGGATATAATAAACAATGCGCAAATAATCCAGATACCAAGGGAGCAGGGTACCTGCCAGGTCTTTCCTAGCACAGGTGTTCAGGTGTTTTATTGCCTGCTATGAATAAAGGGCTTTCTTTTCTGTTCAGATTTGGAGATATGTCAAACCACTAAATTAAGGGAGCTTCACTGGAGGAATTTGCTGTCATTTTAAGTGCCCAGTTTCTTTAAACATACACATATCGGAAGGAGAATGGCTACTATGGCTCATTGGCTAACACTGTGGTCTGTCTCCTTCCTCATTTTATTTTATGTGAAAAGCTGGCAATTTTCATATATCCATAAACAGGCATGAGCTGCTGCACAGAAATTGCACTCATTATATTAATAATGATTTACCATGAACGTCCTCCAGGGGCTTGATTTGGTCCACATCAAAGTCCTTGGGATTCTTTCCGCTGATTACAGCAGATCAAGCCCTAAGCAGGTTTTCTTTTTCTAAGTCTGCTTTTAGTGTCAGCTCCGATATTAGATGTGTCTCCTATAGAGGGCTGCATCCTGCCAGGCAAGGGGGGCACCGCAGCGAGGCACCGCATCGCCTGACATGGCCCGATGGGGGACGTTAAGATGCTGCTCTGTACCTGTGATGCCTTCCCTGCGAGCGAGGCAATGAGGAGCAACATGTCCAGCTGCCCATGCCAGGGGTCCCTTGGGCCATGTGGGTACAACAGTGTCACCTGAACCACGTGGGGAGAACGAGAACCTCTTGGCTTGTATGTGACCCACCTGCACCCAGGCGAGTCTACAGGGCTATGTCTAAGGGTTTAGTTTACCACCAATCGTCAGAGCACTGAAGAAAGACTTAAGCAATTTGGGGTCTGTACCCAGCTATTCAAAATCTTTTAGTGGTTAATGTCTTCAGCTCCTACTTGAAAAATGGGCTTTTCCTACTTCCTGGGGGTACAAGAAACCTTGCTTAAATAGGAGTAAAATTTTTCTTCCAAACAGCCCTATGTGCTTGCGACACTTTGAAATATCTCAGTGCTTTTGGGCTCCAGTGTCCATACAGTCAGTGAGGGAAAAGCAAATCTATGGTATTTTGATGAAGTTGCAGAAAATAATTTTCCCTGGGGAAGTGTGTGGATGGTAGGACAAATAGGACCTGAAATGTGGCTCTATCTCAGTGCAGTACTTTCAGGTAACTAACTTTTGCTGTATTTCAGAACTTATGTGTGGCTTAGATGTTAAACACCAGGAGCTTCTTGCTGGAAACGGACCACTAGCTCTTTCTAAGTTTCCTATGAAGCACCCACAAAATCATGTGTAGAATTAATTTTCTGCAAGTAAAATCCATTTATTCTTCCAAACAGGATTTACATCTTTGCATTTTGGTTGTTGATAGGCTCTTAAGAGTCTGTTACCTATCTTTCCCTTTTGGTTTTTTTTAAATGTTAGTCCTCCTTTAAAACCCTGAAAATGACCTAGTCAGTTATCCTAGCAGATTTGGCTAGCGTTTCTTAAAAAATGTTGCTGTGGTGCTTGGAGTATTGTTAAATTTTAATTATTAGTAGTTACAAAGCTAATAAATTACAAGAATACCAAAATCTATTTCAGCCATATTGCTGGGTTTCATTCAGACGCAGTCAGATAATTATAACTAACAATAATTAAAAATTAAAAGTGCTGTAGGCACATACCCATCATGTTGAGTCTGTCTGCCTGAACGTTCTTTATGGACTGCAAAACCGTAAGTTTTATCTCTGATCTGTTGTCAGTAGGGAAGAGTTTTACCTATTAGGTCTCTGGTTTTCAATACGTATGTTTAAATTCAGGGGAGGAGGAATATATGGCTGCTTAAAAATTTGGGGTTAGGAACAGGCTCTCATAAGGACCAAAGCTAAGAAACGCCATCACAGACTATGGGGGGCTGTCACTGGGCTCTGCAGCGGCTGCAGCTGAGGTTCTGTGTGGGTGATGCTGGAGGTTTCCTGGGCCTGACATCCACAGAGGTTAATGCTTTATGTAAGAGCCAGGGATGTTCATGGTCATGCACCTCTGTGATTTGTTGGCACCTTCTTCCCTAGCACAAAATGAGGTGGTGTTTCCTGTATCTGGGGGTGAGGATGCTGTTGGAACAGCCATGTAATCCAGACTGCATGGCCTCTTTGTGTGGCCAGTTCTGTCAAAACAGAGGATGGTGCAGAAATACTGAATTGCCCTGTGTTTGACGTAGTGACAAGGTGTAGCATTTTTTCATTTGGAAAAACGATTCTGATCAATATATTGCTGCATCTTTATCATCCCTGAGGTCTCTTCAGTGAGACACAGAAAGATCTCTCAAGTCTGCAAAGACTCACCTGAGATGAAGCTTGGAGAAGCCTGGCGCTGGAGCAGCGTGTCCCATAACAAAAAACCCTTCTTCATTTCTTACACGATTAACGCCGTTCTGTGGCTGGCCCTGGCTAGCAAAGTGTACGCAACTTCACATTACGATGTGCAGAAAACCCAGCAGTGGTGCAGAGCAGGGGAAAAAAAGAAGGGAGCCAGGTGAAAGGCATCGTTTCAGTCATTAATGCACTTAAGCGCGCCCAAGTGTCAACATGTGTGATCAAGTGTAAGGAGGCATGTCGTTCCAATGTGGCAGTGCTGGCACACAGAAGGGGCTTCCTACAGCAGAGATGGCACTTGGATTCGGTGCTCAGGCTGCCCAGCTAAACCCGTCGTTGCCTGTCATCTATGCCCTAGGGCAAGGGTCCAACCAACTTTTGCATAGGCACCATGCCATCCCAACAGATGGGCAGGAGTGTAAGCTGCCAAGAGACAATGTATATGCATCAATTGTGTTTATTGAAAGCACAGTTCCTGGCTGGAAATGTCCAAATGTCTATTTATTCTGAGATAGGATTGCCTTTAGTTAATCGATATGGAAATGCACCCTAGCTTTGAACTAATTACTTTATATACGTTACAAAACATAATGCAGACATGCAAATGTAAGATGTGCTGATTATGGAGAGCCCAGTTAAAGGTCTATCATGACGCAGAGTCCCTCCTAAAATTGACTCAAAGTGCCAAGGTACTACTTGCCTCTTAAGTACTGGACACCAAATTTTGTAGGAGCTGCACATAACTATACAAATCACTGGCGCAATATGTAATGATGTGCAAGGAGCCAACCTTTCACACTTGCAGGTTTTCCTTTGCACACAGATGTCTAAGCTCACCTCCCCTCTTAGTGGTGGAAACCATTTTTACTTGCGTGGGTAAATGAGGGCGATACATTAATCCGGACCAAAGCTAGACCAGTCTACACATTGCACTGCAGAGGTTTGTTTTCCATGTGACAGAAAGAGAGAAAAATCATATAATATGCTTTTATATTTGACAACATTGTTGCCCACCAAAAAGAGTAGTTTATGGAAGCATCCAGAGAGGAGTCTGAATGCACAGATTAAAGGGTCTTTCCTTCCCCTACTTGTTAGCTTTATTCAGTTAAGGCTTGTTAGTGTTCTTGAAAGATGTGTTTTAAAGACCCTTCTGAATATACAGTTTGGTATTCATAAAGATCCAGGCATACTATATGTAAATAAATAAAGCAGGAATGTTTTACTTCCAGATACATTAACGCATTCCCATCTTCTTGGAAGCCGAGCACACAGGCTGTGTTAAACATCCATCCTTGACCAAAAGGAGGAGGCAAAGGAGAAGAAATGAGAAATGGATTTTCTTTCAGAAAGACCAGATTGCACTCTCTGGTCTGGCAATAACAATTACTAATGACATTTAGAGAGAAATTAAGGATGAGAAATGCAAGTTGGCATTTCAGCAGTGCCAGTCAGTAACATTGCATCAGAGCTCACAGGAGAGATGAGAAAAAGTTTAGGGATGGAAAATTAATTTTGTTATGTCAACAATTAACAAATACCTTTTCTTCATTCTTTACCACACTATCACTATACCACTGTGCTAGTATTTAGCAGCTCCTCAGGTGAATGAAATAGCACTTTGAAATCCTTATTTCTGGAGTCAAATGCACATGTTTGTGTTTTGCTGTTTTGTTGAACAATGAATGATAGAAAGAGGTTCAAACTGATCAGGGAGAGAGAAAATGAGCTCTAGAATGTGTGGTAGCAAGAATGTTCTGTGCGGCTTCTCTCTGCAGTTCTCTGTGGTTTTTATAACTGTGAATGAATTAAGCTTACCAGCACTTTTTCTGAGGTTGTTTTTTTCTGTCCTACAAATTTGGGAAGGCAGAAGTTGAGCAATATACCCAAATCCATGCAGGAGAATTATGGAGGAGCCAGACATAAAGCCCTGGAAGCCTCAGACCTTTTATTCAGAAGCCTTTCAAATGTTCACAAGGTGAAATTCCTGTCCCCATAGGAAGGTGGTAAGAAGCCCTGTTCCCTGCTGCTCTGTGTAGCGCCACAGAGCAAAAGGGCCATAAGCTGTAGGTCTGCGAGCGTGGCTGTCGGCACAGCTGGCTCTGTGGGGATGGTGTCCTCGGGGACAGCAGATCCAGGTACCACTGCTTGGCCCTACCAGGCTTGGTAGCACCTGCCTTTCTAAGCAGGACATAGTCCTTGAAATAGAAACAGAATATTTGTGTAGTTGTAGGCAAATAACAATTTTTTGTATTGTTTTCTTTCCAAAAAGTCTCGTCACAATTTTTCTTTGCTGGGGGGAAGAGATCTCTAATACAGCCCCTTTGATTTTCTGCTGCTGTAGTAGCTGCTGGGGAACGTAGTTTGGGGTCTGAGCACAGATTAGCTCTGTTTCCTCCTGTAAGTGTCGCTAGCATCCAAAGGAACTGACTTCATTTTTCAAAGGAAGAGGGATGCTACACTGGAAAGGGCAGAGCATAAGCATGATTTAAGGCAAATAGTGGAGCTTGATCGGCCTCCGTTTTAAAGAGCTCATCAAAGGTGGTGTACAGCATCCTTTTAAAAGTTCAGTCTCTTCATTTGCTTGCTGCTAGAGCAAAACGGGGATGCTTGTCCAGACATAACAGTATATGCCTGAGTGTTTTCACAAGAAATGTCTAGATCATTAAATATAATAGGTCTCAGCTGCAGTTTTGATCACTGAAGCATGCACACAATTCATCACAGCAAATTAGGTACGTCTTTGTAACTTATCTTTCTGCAATTTGCTGGCACTTTTAGAGAGCTGAAACTTATATTGTATGTGCTGCAGAAGCCATTTCAGATAACATATTCTGTATTTATTGTTGGAGAACAAGGATTCACTAATAACAAAAACATGGAGCAGTGTATGTTTCTGCTCCTGCATCTTGCAGAACCAGCAGTAGTACCAGCAGAGATCCCCAGCCACATTCATTATTTATATATTTTTAGTGAATTTCTTGTCTGCAGTAAAAGAGATATAAGCTTCAACATCTGACTGTTTGTGCCAAATTCTATCCTATAGCCTGTTCAGGAAACCTGAGGCAGCCGTGGTTCTCAATCATTACACAGCCCATTTATCTGATTGGAGTTTTGTCCTCGCTGCCTTGCTGAAATGTTGCTTGTTCTTTAAAAGCTCNNTTTTAGAGAGAGAACCCGAACCTACTTAAATGGAAATTGGCATTCAAAAGCAGCACAGTTATTGAAAAGCATTTACTTTATTACTAGAAGAGAACAGACGCTAGTGGGCTCGAAAATTACGTTTCGGTGGATTCATCAGTTTCAGTCACTAGTTAGTCTGTGAACAGATGGATATATTTGTAACAGTTAACATGAATTTATACCCTGGATTTTTACATTTGCCTTAAGAGTGCTGCTGTCTTAGCTGCTGACTAGAAGGGTTTGGAGATGTATTTTATTTATTTTTTTGAAAGACTATATGGTTGTTTCTAATTGCAGAGATTTCTTACATCATAGAAAGCACCTCAGTTTTCAGAAGTGTGAATGATACATAGCTACTGTGTAAGCAAAATGTTGTAAAAGAATCCCCCAGTACCACTGCTGCAGAAAAAATAAACATCTCGGCCTAAACCTAGATAAACCCCCGTGGACTGAGAAAATAATTTTCAATAACCAGGTATTTTAAACTCAGTATGAAGGTAGTAATCACAGTCGCCTGTATTTGCATGTAGGGTCTGCCACTGTCTAATTGCTTGTCTCTCCTGCCCCTCTCCCCCCTCCGCCCTGAAATTTAAGGCTACTGGTTAACAGAGCAATGCATTAAGCACTCCATCTTCAAAATAGAAAGAAATACTGCCCTAGCCTCTACCATGTGGCATCTTTAGGTTTCGGGGATTTCGTTTAAATCTGAAATTTATGTCCAGGAGAAATAAATTATTAGATTGTAAAAGCAGCTGGGGAGGGAGTAAATATAGTCTCTTTTGTCCTCTATATCATTTCCCCAGGAAGATAATAAATGTGTGGCAAGCGTCTTGTGTTTCCTCAGTCGTACAAATGTTGTGTATGTGTTGTATTTCAGACGTGAAGCCTAAATTCCAGACAGGAAATCCTGGAGTGATACTGTACTGCTGTTGCCTACTGCTGTGGTGCTGGCAGAGCCCCCATCACTTTTACTGTTAGAAGGAATTTGAAAAATAGTTTCATGAAGAAATTTAAAAGGCCTTGGGTGTGCCTCTGATCTGCTGAATAAGAGATTTAGGGCGTAATCCTAGGGTTTATCTCCTTGGCCAGTGAAAGGCAGCAGGGGCAGCGGTTCCAGCCCTGGCTGCTGGAGCGAGCTGAGGACAGGGGTCCTGCCTGTGGCCTGATCCCAAGGGCCAGTTTTTCCCAGGGTGATCTTAAAGAGCACAAGAGAGACTCCTGCAAATTCTTCACTGCCCTACCTGTTCTCAGGTACGTGGAGCAAGCATAATGAGTTGTCAGGAAAAAATGGGGCCTGGGAACAACAAAAGGAGAAGGAATAGTTAGAAAGTGAGTTGGTAACTTGCCTTTCTGCACCTGGCCTTGTGTATGGGGCTGTCACTGCCTGCACCTCCATGCTCTTGTCGGGGAGGTTGTTGGTATTTTCAGCCCAGCCTACTTTCAGACACCTGAAAACAGCCCCAAACAGCCTTGCTGTTCGCTCTTTCTGAAGTTGCTTTCAGAGAAGTACGTTCAATCATATACTGATGTTTGCCTAATTAATACTGTGCTTTATCATCATATTTTGAGAGTAGTTTTATATCTCCCTTTGACCAGAGGGGAAAGGAAGAAAGGTAAAATAATTTAGAATACAGCTTGTTTCCAGATTGTGCCTGTTCTGCAGTTTCTGCTGATGTTAAACAAAAATGGGACAGGAATGTTTGATGCACGGGCTGGGTGTGCATGTGCAGTGACCTGACTTGTGCAGTAACCCCTAATGGAAGGATTGCTAATGCTCACTTCTTTCTTCACATTTCATGTTAATAGAATAACTTACAAGATACTAAATGGTGTATCCTTAATGAGGTGACGTGGCTTGGCTGGAAAAATCTAGATGGTAGAGGTAAGACTGCATGTGCTGATGAGATCAGTGTAGAGGCAGCTCAGAGCTTTGTGTTAGGTCAGCTTGGGTTCAGCAAGGCTCCATCACCCCAACTCCACCTGAGCCAGCCCAGATTTGGCAGTAGCAGTCCTGAGCTTATCAACTCAGCTGTGCTTGAGCTGATTCGCTGCAGAGCGTCTTGTGTGTCTTCTGTGCCATGTCCTGGGCAGGCGGTACGGACCCCCTGAGGTCACCTCCGCGCAGAGCACGTACACAGAACCAAATCGCCTCGGCTTTGCACTGTGCAGAAACGGCCAAAGCCCTGCCCGCTGCACCAGCCCTGGGGGAGAGCTCCTGCCTGACCACTGAGCCTCCTCATTTGTTTCTGTTGCACAGTTAAACCTGAATAAATTGCCATGGGCATTGAGGTTTGACTGCGTGTAGCGTATCTGTCATTGGTGCATTACATTATGGTGTCTCCAAAAGAAGTATAGAGGAGGTTTAGGACATATTTACTTCTGAAAAATTTCTCCTCCTCTGGGGGCCAACCCATGCTCTTAGTCTTTGCATGAAATCACAATTGTTTAAGATGTAGCATCTTGCTGTTTAGAAGGCAGATTTTTCTGAGACCAGCAGATTCTCCAGTGACACTGTTGTAATAGAGTAGCACTGGCTAGAAAATCCCATTTTTTAATCCCAGTTACAGTTGTTTCACACACATATCACAGAGATGTAGCCTTGATATTTTGTTTTGTGATGCCTTGGAGGAGATGGCTCATGTTGGTGATGTTTTGACCCCTCTTTTACTTATGGGAACAAATCCTGCTTGACTCTTTCACACTACTAGCTCCTCTGGGGTTAATTCCTCAAGGCGGTGGGCAGTGGGCTGAGCACAATCCCGTCTGCAGATTTCTGCTCTGCTGGTGGCATGTACACTAATGGGACGGCATGTAAAGTACTTCTATAAACTGAGGCCTTGCTATTTTATAGCAGAGAGACTTGCGCTGGAGGATTTTTATGCCCCTTTTGAAATTAGAAACCAGCAATAACAGCCATTACATCCAAGGCAACAGGTCACCGACCAGCCATTTTGTCAGCCCGAGCAGCATGTGGGTGCCACGTGACAGGAATATTTATCTGCCTCTAAGAAAAATGTATCTATAACATAAGGCAATACAATTTGTCAGATCAGTATTCCATTAGAGGGAATTTTACTTTAGTTGCTGCATTTTAAAAGAATGACTGATAGAAGGACTGTGATGTGCTGTAGCCTTGCAGTGGGTGGGCACGGCTCACGTGAAGTCCAGCTGTCCGCACTTGCTTACTTGGTCCAAGCAACTTGGTTCAGCTTCATCGTTCAATGGAGGATGTTGCCTAAGTGAAAAGTGCAACATGTGCCCCTGCTAATGTTTGCATTAAAATTCACAGTTAAGGCTGAAACTGTTTTACACCTGGTCCTTAACACCAGGAATACCTAACTAGTGCAGGAAAAAAAGCTGCAATAAATCAGATGGTGTTCAGTGACCATTGCCATACCGAAGAACACCAGAGCAAGTTAAGGAGCCAGTTTTAGGTTCAACTTTGAACTTCCTGGCTTTTGTTGGGTTACATTCCCATGGAAATGGTCACTCAATGAAGCTTTTGTCTATGCATTTTGACTGGTGACTGCTAAAGGTGCTATGCAAAGCGTTTCCCTTTTGCTCTAAGTATTTTTTGAGAAAAAGAGTGTGAGAGGATGCCGTCCTCGTCCTATAATAAAGACCCAATCAGGAAAGCATTTAGTGTTTATAGAAGAGTCACAAAGGGTCCCATAATGATGACGTCAGCCCTCACAGAAATGAACTGGCTTCAGCAATGTGATTTGCCATATATCAAGGAGGGATTAATACTTCAAGGCGGGAGCTATACTTCAGATAGGCTTCAAATAAATCAACAAATCATCATTTTTGAGAGGAATGCCTAAGAAGGATTCCTGGAAAATGGTTTTGCTCTTGGAAATTATTTTGAAACTTCATTGCTTCCCTGAGTAGGGACCCATAAGTAGATAAAAACAGGTCAGCACTGGGTTGTGCATTGAAGTTTTTGGTGTAGCACAGACAAAGGAGTGTACCTGTGGGCAGTAGATGCATTCTGTAATTAGTGTGTGGCTTAGATTTGAAAATGGACTGGAAGCGGGGTGTTTGCATTCCTTAGGGCAGCTTTGGAGGGTTGCTTCAAAGTCAGGCAAAGGGCATGCGTGCTGCTGCACACCGGCTGGGTGACCATCTCCATGGAGGCGCAGGGGTGGCCATGGTCCTGAGCACTGGGGTGTCTGCGGGACCAGCTCCCCCGAAAAACGGGGGCTGACCAAGCTGAGATTAAAGCACCAAGTGTTGTCAGCAGAGCGGCATACTGGGATCCTGCAAGCCCTTTTCTGCTCTTGGGATCAGCAACGGCTCTGGGATCCAGTCAGGGAGAAATGGTGGGGCTGAGGGAAGAGTGGAGGAATTCTAAAAATATTCTGGTTTTATGCACTTCTGACACCAGTAATTAAATTTGTCCCTCTCCCTTTACATTTAGGAAGTGTAAGGTTCTTCCCTCAGCTTATTTTGTTCTTGCGCGTGGCATACTGTAGACTACAAGTCACAAGGACACTGGCAAATTTGCATTTCTGAGTGAAATTCTCTGGAGTGTGCAGTCCCTCCGGACAGGTATTATTAGCTCCCTGGTTTCATTGGGTGCCTCAGTGAATCGTGGTGTGTTTACGGCTAGTTTCTCTAACAGAAGACTCCGGTTATCTCTTAATAATGTGTTCTCCTGTGGTTTTTATTTCCAAAGTGCCGTGGTAAGGAGATTTTCCCAAAGGCTTCAGTTTGCTTTTGTGCTTCAGCATTTTACCCAGTGTTTTTGGAAGAAGCATATAGGCTTTTCAGTGAGGCATTTAATCGAATATGAGAGACTACGCCAGGTTTAGGCTCACATTTGGAGTTCACTTGTAATAGGTTCACCTCAGTTTATTCTGAGTTTTTAGACAAGAAGAGAAAGAGATGGCCAGTCTAGAAGACTGATGATATGGAATTATTAGTCTCAAGTGGAAGGGGGAAAAGCATGTTAGGTGAGTTGTCAAAGTCTGATTAGGACTAAGCAACCTGAATTAGGAGAGAAATTAAATTCATAAATCATCTAAAAAATCCTTAGCTGGTGTGAGAAAAGGCTGGTGCTGGGGAAAATAACTCTAAGAAAGGTATCTGTATATTTCAAACCCAGAATAACACAGAAATGCGTATCAAAATTGAAGAATACATTAAAATTAACAGAAGCGGTGTAAGTATAGAGATAAAACTGAGCAAGTGTATTGTTGGGACAATGCAGCACGGCAGCAGAGCATACAGCCCCTGGGGTGCAGAACAAAGGCAGGCAGCAGGGTGGGGGATGATCCTAGGTCCGCCTGGATTTTACAGACCAACACTTGGGCAGTTGCATTTCAATATAGAAACAAGCCAGCCACAGAAAAGGATTTCTAGGAAAAAAAAGGCAGTCATGTGCGGAGCGGCTTTTTTTCCCTGTCAATAATTTACGAGTTCTGAATCTTCCCATCGGCTTCAGACAAAGTGCCAAGTCCTGGTCACTGGAGGAGCCAGGCAGGTTCCTGGGGGTGGCTCAGGGTGTCCCCTGGGTGAGCAGGCACTGAGGGGGGCTGCTCAACCTCCCCAGCAGGTACAGAAACCCCAAGGGTGCCAGGGCCAGCTCTGTCCTGGTGCAGACAAGTATTTCTGTGTCCCAGTACTGGTGAAAGGTGCGTTTGGTCCCGGAATAATCAGGTATGTGCAAGCATTAGCGTAACTCAGATACAGATATTTTCATTGGAAACAGGCAACTTAGCTTTGTAGCTGACACCAAACCTCCAGGCATATTTTCTTAGACACTCAAAGTGATTTTTATTTTTTTTCTTGGTTCAATAACTTGTAAAGGACAGCTTCCTAACTGCATTTGTTGAAGTGCCATCTCAAAGTGTGCTGACACGGGGACTGACTGACGCACGGCAAGTTATCAGATGCTCAGAGATGAAGGAAGCAGTAACACAGGCAGCCTTTTCCTTTCACAAAGGATGTGCCACCTTTCGTTTGCCTCTACCTCCATTTCAAGGGATTCTTCAAATAAAGAAGGGACATGTGAACCTGTCTTGCCTGACAATTTTTTTTTTTATTGAGTACCATGATAACTTGGAGTTCACTTGTTACAAGCATTTTATGTAGTGGGTGAAATACCAGGGGAAAGGAAAGAAGTAATACTCTATTTCCTGAAAAACGATGATCTAAACATATAAATGTCACTGGGTAGGAGTTACCTGAAACAACTGGAAGAGCAATTAACACCAGGTTTTATGGGAAACATTGGTTACTACTATCAGTTTTAATGAAGTGTATTAACTAAATTGTGTTCTGAGTATTCATTCAGCCCTGTTTATGGCACACTCTTGAGTACATTTACTGTTTGTCAGAAGTGCAAACTAGTGAACATATGAGGCTTTAAGACAGGCCATCTGTTAGTCTTAGACCCTTGGATAATTGTCAAACAGTTCTAAAAATAAGCACATACAAACTGCAAGGGGGTGCAAAGGTGATTTTTCTTTAGAGTCTGATAGCAAAGGGAAAGTAGCAACGAGAAATTAAAAATAAAAATGAATAGGTTTATCCTGTAAAGCAAGCTTGCTCTTCTATTCTCCCTTTCTCTCTCCCTTTTTTCCCTCCCTCCCCTTCAGTGTGCTGCTTTTTTTTTTTTTTTTTTTTTTTTNCCTCTTGCTCTTCTGGGTCATGGCATCCCTTGAATGCCTCTCCAGTTTAGGATTAGAGCAGCACCAATTTAAGGCTCACAGCTTTCTGTAGAGAGCATAATCTCCAGTGGCTAAAGCAAGGGTTGTCTTGTGTCCTCTGCCTAAAGTAATCCCTTTATAAAGTCAAGGCATAAAGATTTTCATCTTTATGGATTGCTGTTAGAGGGAAATAGTACCTGTGCACATATGTGTGTGTGCTTATGGATATATAATGAGGAAAAATGGCTGAGGGATTTTGGACTTGTTTGAATTCAAAAGATGCAAAACATCGTTCGAGAAAAGAATGCTGCAGATGGTATTTCGTAAATATTTAGACACTCTAACTTCTGTTTGTAGCAATTTGGAGGTTATGTTTTGTCTTTTTTTATATATATGTTCAAATGTGAGACTTGAACCTTTGCTTCAAGTCAATGCCTGAATCTGAGGTTTGGTTTTTGCCTGGCAAGCTGTGTGTATTGATAGTCAGTGGAGGGATTGCTTCTCTCGTTCCCCCCAGCCCCACTCCTTAAGGGGCAAAAAGGAGAATGGGGAGGAGGGGGCACAGCCCCAAGGAGTTCCCAGCCAAGACCCTGATCCCTGGGCTTGGAGCTGGCCGGTGCCTGAAGGGGTGGTGGAAACCTGAACAGGGAGGTGGGGACGAGGCAGGGAGAGAAACTACCTGGGCTCTCACCTGGGTCTGGAGGACCCCTGCATGTTGGGAAAAAATATAGGGATTAATAGGAATTACTTTCCGTGTCACAAGATCAGGCAGCTGTGTTCATGCATCACCCCTGGGATTGGTGTTTCCAGCCTGGGGTTGGTGTTTTCAGTCTGGGTGGTTTTGCGGTGCCACTGCAGCCCCTGTGTCCCCAGGCACTGAGCCGTGGGGGCAGCCAGGGAGGCATGGGCTGAGCAGCCGGCCCTGGAGAAGCAATGTGCGGGCAGCAAGTACTGCGTGCTTCCTCTCCCAAACGCCCAGCGTGCTCACGTGCACGGGTCACCCAATGGCTAATCACCAGTTAAGTTTCACGTTGGCTGTTCGTCACGTGAATCTATTATCTCCATAATTCCTACTGAAATGATTTGAGGAATGGTTTCTGTTCTTTTTAATGGGATTTGGAAGGGGAGAGAGAGGCTTTATAACCTCTCATCAGGGTCCCAACCTCTATGTAACGCTGCAGAAGGCTTATGAATTTCACTTGAGGGTGGTGGGCATCACCAGCCTTGTTGTGCCATTTCTTAACCTCTGTATAACATACGGTCTTTTAGGTGTATGTGATCACACACACAGTATACCTCTAAGTGGCTGGTGCAAAATATCTAAATACATAACAGATGCAAAATGGCACTATAGACTGGATGTATTATGGCCTCAAACCATTATCACACCCCTCGCAGTTGCATTTTATTTTTTTCACCTGCTCCTGTGTAGTACACCTGTGACTTGTTGGCAGTGAACGTCATTGCAGTGTGGGAGACTCCCAGCTTGACTGCCTGGCTTGGAGCTTTGCTCTATCATGTGCTGCTTTTTTGTGTGCGTTTTTTCTCTCGATCTTTATATAGCTTGTAAGAGTTCTTTGAACTGCTCTAAGTGATCATCTTTCAAGCCTGATGCTTTCCATCTTGACACAGTGCTCTGAAAATGGAGATTGTCGTGCCAGTGTTTTCATAATAATGCATGTAGAAAAACAGAGGAATACTCATTGTAGATGTCCTGCACAAATGGCTTGATCCGCATCCAGAGGGCAGGCAGGGGGTGTCCCCAGGGAAGATCTGGAGAGCAATCAGTATCTACACGGACAATAATCAACCATTCTTCGAAATCTTTTTATTTCCTGCAAAACCCGTCGCCCAGTTCCTTGGTCACAGACACTTCCGCAAATGGTTCATTTGGGGATTGTGCAGCCAGTAGAAAATTCCACTTAAACACTGCGACAGCCCTGAGGCTCGGGGTAGTTGCATTTTTCCCACTGATGTGGCTAACAGAATTGCTATCCGTTTTGCATGATTATTGCGAAAAGAAAAGAAGAAATTTTCCAACCTTGTCCTATAAATAAGCTGTGACTTACTTGATCTTGACAGGTGACTTAGTGCTGCTGTACAGTTTTCCAGCTGCAATAATGTCTCAGAATGATGTATTCAGTGGGGTATCAGCTGTGAGCCATGCATAAACCAGGGGGCCTAACAGGAGCTGTGAAGAACCATTTTTACTGTTCAGCTTCCAAATTATGTCCTGCCTCCTGCCGGCCCCCAAATGCATACGTGTATGGATGGCCTTGTAAGCAGGTAGGCATGTGCAAACACACGCACAAGCATGCCTGGAGAGGCTTCATTTTTGTGGCTGCTCTATTTTCCTTTGGAAATCCCCATTAAGATTTTTTTTTTAACTATAACTTCTAGAGTTGAAAAATCAGGCCCGAGCTGTTTCCTGCCAGCCCACCCTCCTGCTGGAAAGGGGGTGAAGTTTCCTTAGGCTACTTGGGTAGAAGCGTTCCCGTAGTATCACACGTTTCAAAACGCTCGCTCCCTTCTGGCCTTTTTGGTTTCATTCTGCTGCCTGGAACAGCCCAGTGTAGCACTGGAGTGAAAGCTGCTTCTGCTGAGGCACAGGGCATTCTCAATGCCAGGATTTACTTATTTTTCAATTGCTCTGAAGGTCTGGTCAGCCAGAGGAATTTTCTTTGTCTACGGGCACACACAGAGGTGCCTAATAAAGTTATCTGGCAAAGCAGGGGTCAAATATGCAAAACCCATGTGTGAGAGAAGAGATACAAGCACTGAACGTCTCAGACACTTACTGACATCTGCAAAGCACAATTCCAATAAGCTTGCCCGCACACAGGGCAGAGAGAGTAGAAGCAAGAAGATAAGACATGGCAGTTGCTAGTAATAGGAGACAGGTTGCCAGCCTTTTTTTGGAAAGCGTGTCTGTGTGGTCTGAAATACATTTTAATGGGTGAGAAACCTATACTGGTTGCAGAGGATACAGACAGGCTTTTGTGGGTCTTCTGAATACACACCAGTGCTGGTTATGCAGTGTTTGCACATGGAGGAACCTGGTGGTCTGGTGTTCACAAGCACTTGGGCGTGCAGGACTTAAGCATTTGTGCACGTGGCTTGTGCAGGATCTGCTCTCTGAAAGGCAGGGGGAGGATTCGGTGCCTATGCGCTCTTGTGTCTGTAGGCATTACGGATGTGTTTGTGAGGTCCTGTATAAAATGTGGCTCTGTTTATTAACTGTTTGGTCTGGAGACTAGTCAGCATATTGATTGCCAGTAATGCATGCAAAAGGAATAAATGGTACATTCCCAACATATTAAGACAAAATCAAGATTTGCATATAAAAAATGCATATTTTATTTTTTTTAACTGATAGCCCTATGGCACGGCTAGTTTCTCAGCTTCTACTTGACGCAGCTCAGAATGGCTGCAGGATTTGAGTAGAATCTGTTTGTTTCTTTGTGTAAACTCTGGTCACAAACCCAGTATATTCGTTGTATTAGGAGTGTTCAGAACATATTATTAACCTATGTTTGAGGAGGGAGGGCTCACAATGAAAGCTTCATTATCAGATTTAGAGCCACATACCATTCCTTTATTGACCTGCCTGGTGTAATCAATGCAGGAGCCACGCAAGTTTGAAATCATGTTCCCTGACTGTAGACCGTGCGTCATGCATCTAGTGCTGATTGTGCATTATCTTTTAAATGACACTGCCTAAATAAGTATGGATTTGTCTACCACGAATAGCCCTTCTTTCGATTTGAAGATGGTAAACCTTTCGCTTTTTTTATGGATATTCAGGATGATCTAAAAATGGAACTGTAATGAAGTGCACAAGAAATGGCCATTGTTAAATGCCGAGGAGTGTGTGTGAGCGCAGGTTGGCCTGTGTATTCTTTCACGTTTTCATGCTTTCCCAGTTAGGTTTAGCGGACAAGCTTCTTGTCAGTACTGCCATTGTGTTTGTAGGGCTCCATCCATCCTCTTCCATAAAGTCATTATTTGACTTGAGAATAACATCCAGCACTGCAAAGGTCATTCCTTCTTAAGGCCAGGAAAATTTCCGTGTATAGCAAAGTAAAAAGCCATGGGATTTTATGTTTGGTGATGTTAAATTGTCTAAAAGCAATTGTCTAGTTTCAGCTGTCAATTCACTTGACATAATCTGAGTGTACTGCTTTATCCCCGATAAGCTTTCCAAGTCTGGCACAGCACTTCTGTTTTTTGATTCTGAAGTATTTAGCGTCACAGACTGGGGTGTGCTCAGAGGGCTAGTGTTACGCTAAACAAGGTACAGTTATTTTGTGATTTCACCAGTTGATTGTATTTAATTTCACAAGGGCTCCTTCTGTGCGTGTGGCAGCTACGATGCTTCTGCCGCCTCTGTCACCTTCTGGCACGTTAAAGCCTGACCGTTGTGGTGCGGAGTTTCCTCGCAGCGCTCCTGCCACAATATCGCAGATAACTTTTGCCATGATTTAGGAACTCAGCAGCACTTCTGACACCTGGTGGTCACTTTTTGGGAGTGCACAGTCCAGAAATGCTCCTGCCTGCAAATGGGGTCACCGCCGCCTGCCCGCCTGGCCCCACGCATCGCGGGCCGCCCATTAGCTCTTTCCACAGATGGTTTTCATCAGGGAGATGTCATCCCTGGATAAAGCGGAGGATCATTCTTTTTCCTGATCAAGATGTAACTGTGGATAATGTAGAAGGACCAGATGATTTATGAAAAGTTAAAATATCTTACTTTGTTTTAAAGCTTCGTCATTGTAAATAAATAATTAGACTCAAAATTCATTTCGTGTTTAAAAACTTACTCTTCAAGCTGGCAGACTCGCCCAGCTCTGTTATTAGGCAGATGGAGACTAGTAAAATTGCCTAGGCTTGAAATAATGCAAATGAATTTTTCTTTTTGGGGATGCTGGGGACTCAGCTCAAGAAAAGCTCACCATGAAGCACATCTCTAGTTGCTCAAATAGTTGAATAACCATACAAATAAAGCTGAGCTTATATGTGGGACCGGGGTTTCAGTCTGCGCACAAAATGTAGGTGAATTGGTACTGCTCTAAAAATACGCTTCCAAGGTTGGCTTCACGATCTATTGGCTCCTGCACAAAATGGCAAGACAGGTCAGCATCCTCTGATCTAAGATAGCGTGATGACACGAGGCTATTACAAATTTACCAAAAGGAAAAAAGGCAACAAAAAAGACTCTAAGCTCCTGAAAGAACTGTGTAGAGCAAAGTCTATTTTTTAACGAGATTTAACTTTTGGGTTGTATGTCCAGCGTTTTTTTCTGCTGGGTATATTACCCTGGTGCCTGAACTGGCGGTTCAGCTGTTATTGCCGAAGTATTTCTTGGACTGAGAAGTGCGTGTCACAATCTGGTGTCTCTTGCTGCCAGTACTTGCACCCGGTACTAGTGAGAATAAAAGAGTAAAATATGGCAAGGGTTCCCCCCGCGATTCAGTTTTGGGTTTGGGTTTTTTGGGGTTTTTTGTTTTTTTTTTTTAATTGCTACAGTTAAGGGAATCCCTAAAGGCAGTTTTTGCCCATGAAGTGTTACCACTTTCTTTATATGTATTGAAAGGAAAAAAAAAAAAACCCTCATGGCTGTACTTGGCTTGTAGCATTTTATTTCTAAGTTCATGCCAGCATTAACAGATCTGTCAGAACAAAGCAAATGTGTCATATTGGCAGCTGTTACTTGTGAGTACTTTTTCTTTATTGCATTTTGTTTTGTAATAATTGAGAAGCTTTTATGTCGAGCTCTGCATAAATGGTACTGAGTAGGAGGGTATGGGCATGCTTTCTATTATTCTGCCCCTCATGCATGTCTCCTTTTTTCGTCTTTCCAGAACCACACATTGAGCCAGCACGCACAGTGAGCCACTGGCACTACAGGACACCTCTCTGCAGAAGACTTGACGGTGGCACAGTGGGGAGGACCATTTGAACATTACATCCAATCAAAGTGTCATTTGCAACCCAGATGTAAAACTCTAATGATTTGGCCATGAGGCGCTGCTATTATAAGCAGCTGGAAATGAATATTAATGGAAGAGATTAAAAGTATTCCATGCTCAGTATTTTTTATTGTCCTGCTTCAGCTAGTGTACTTTAGAGCTTCTGCTTCTGACTGAATTTATAGTGTTAGATAAATCGGCTTTGATGCTGTTGCCCTTTGTTGCTTCTTGTATTATATTGATAGTTAAAGATTAGGTGTGATTTTTTTCTTTTTTGTTAACTGCTTTTTAATTGCAATTTTAGGTAACTGTGCATTGTGATGTGATTGCTTGGCTATTGTCTGAATATTTCTTTTTAATTTTTTAATTAAAGACTAATGCTTTGATTGGATTTGCCAGTTCACCGGACAGTGATTAAAACTATGTAATGAATATAATCGGTTTCAGTGCAACTGGATGGTCTGCTTTATAAATGTGACTTAATCTGATTGCAATAACTAGTACAGTTCAATAAAGGGAATACATGAGCTTAGCGTCAGAGGTTGTTTGTCTGTCAGTGCATGCAGCGTCACCACTGCTGGCTGATGTGTGTATATCACAAAGTGATGGCTCACCCACCGGCAGAGAGCGTTCTGCACCCCAGGAGGAAGATTGGGAGAAAGCGAAAGCCACGTTCCTGCACCTGGCATTGTGTTTGCTTCTGGATGCACCTCCCAGGCTCCCGTGGTAGGGTGAGGTGAGGTAAGAACTTCTAACTTCAATCTGGGCATGAAAAGGCATTGCTAGTTTATAATGCTCTTAACTTTTACGCAAGTCAACAAGAATGGAGGGGACCTGGTCTACAGCTGCCTTGACCCTATCTCTGTGCTGCTTTGTTTCAATTAAAAAAAAAAAAAATAGCCTTCTGGATTGTATACAAATGCACAAATACTGGATCAGGCCTCGGGGACCTTGGTAGGAGACTGTATATTTCAGGCCTGCGGACTTCTAGGCCCACAGGTATTGTAGCTCTATGTAACTGCCATACTTCTGATGCTTGAAACTGCCATCACGCAGCCTAACACAGCTAATGAGCAGGCTTTCTTTTTTCTTTTTAAACATATCATACGGTAATGAGGTAAGTTATAGCTCCAGTCAGAGA
Source organism: Pandion haliaetus (assembly GCA_013401275.1). NCBI lineage: Eukaryota > Metazoa > Chordata > Aves > Accipitriformes > Pandionidae > Pandion > Pandion haliaetus. The sequence continues at coordinate 238,600 of VYZV01021217.1, forward strand.
AACAGTCATTTGAAGGACCATGGACACCTTTGGAAAGTCAGTGAGATGCAGTTCTCATGGTATCTCCTGCTTGAATGAATCATAATCATCATGAAAGATGTTTAGCAGTTGTGACAGCTGAAATGATGTGGTTACCCATTCCCACGATGTACAAGGCTTTGCAAGACTGTGGCGTAGGAACATGCACAGTTAGAGCCTTTCAAAATCACTGCACTGAACTACAGCACAACTGGTTGTCATTGTACTGTGTCTGGGCTTGGAGCATGTAAGTGATATTTTGTAGGAAAAATGTTTTCAAGGACGTGTAGTCAATGCCCAAATTAGTTTATATAGTGAGTTTATTAACAAGTGCAAGGGCACAGCTTGTTGACACTGCAGACGATGTTTTCAACGTTTAGATTCCTGCTGATGTTGATAGTCGTGTTGCACACACATAGCTCCTTCAAGACAGTGGGATATACTGCATGTAAGGGAAGGCTACTAGGCATAATCGAAGTAGGGTCATCCCTACAGCAGGAAGCACCAGAGCGGGTACAAGTTCTAGCTTGAGAAAAGTTCCAAATTCCTCAAAAAAAATGAAGGAATGTCCCATTTGAGGCAAATTATAAATACGTTTTTCATTCTGCCAGTTATTCTGCTGAAACAGCATTGCATGGACAGTCAGAAAGAGTTTAGGCTCAAAATTTTGATTTTGATAAATTTATGAACCCTAATATAAAAAAACTAGGAATGACTTTTCTTAATTCCAAAGAGGACAGTTCTGTTTTCGTCTAGATAATTCTCAACTCACTGTTTATGCAACAAAATCATTGTACTAAAATGATCCATTTCTAGAAAAAGTGTTAGCTTTCTACCTGATTATTTCTCTATAAGCCATGGCACAGATGTTTATGGGCTGAAAAAATTAGCTAATGAATTCACCAATTCATTATTCTCATTCATAATGTATGCATACTCCTAACTCACAGGCAACATTTTAAGACGGGAAAAGGAAGTGTGTCTTGCAGTACAGGCTCATAGACATGCCCTTGCAAGAAAAGCTAGCTGGGAACATACATCAGCTGCTCTGGTAACAGCTCCTGTGCCGCCATCTCTGTGCTACAGCAGGTTCTCACAACGGAGATAGTGAAAAGGGAGGCTCTTTGCCTGGCACTGGGTTTGAATGACGCTTGATCACTTCTAGGCAGGCCTTCCGAAATGAAAAGGAAGATGCAGGTTTCTATCTTCAGGAAAAGGTTCTGTGCTGGGAATCCCAAGAGTGAACTGATGTTTCCACGCAGCTCTGAGAGCTGCTTTAGTAGTGCTGTACTGAAGCACATGCCTTTGTCTCAGCATCTCCCTGCTGACTAGTTAAAACTAGGTGTATATTCACTGTGCTGAGATGGGGAACTCCCCACGTGAGGAGCCTATTCTGAGCTGCATAGTTTTCCCCACCTGTACTGGAAACGTGGGCATGGGGCCAGGGTGCTGGGGTCCACGCTCAGCTTGGCAGTGCCAAGCAGGCTGGTGTCTAAGCTGTGTGTTGCATCTGCCTTGAACCCTGACCAGACCATGGGCAGGGGTGGAGGAAAGAAATAGTTTGGTTTTCTGCCAAACCTTTCAAAGTTAGGGGACCCCAAAGCATGAGAGTGAGGGCTGTGGTCCTGCTCCGTCTTCTTCATCCTATACATCCTGGTGTATATGAGCTTCATTCCTGAGCAGCACAAGTCAGGCCAGCGAGAGGGGCTGGACTGTGCCCCAGGGCTGGGAAAAAATTGAGCTGTGGTTCTCTTCTGCAGGTGCTCTGGTATCTTAATGGTACTTGGGTAATATTTGAACAATAATGGACAAACTCTGCTTTTAAAAATTTTCTGATATGTTCAAAAGTGCAGGGACTTGCCATGAATCTGCTGGGTTGCTTTGCGGTATTTTTGATACAACCAGGCCCATGTGAACAGTTATTGTTATAATCACAGCACGCACCATGCCAAGGGATGGTGCTGTCTTGGTATCTGCTTTCTTAGGGGCCAAAGAAATCCAGTTTGAGCGTGGGGGTGAAAGCTACTGCAAGGAAGCAGAGGGAGAGCTGTCCGCCCTTCTGCTCCTGCCATGGAGCTGCGTCGGTGACGCACTGGACACGTGCAGCTCCCAGAGCTGGTCCTTAGCCTATGCCAGGGTGCAACGCCGCCGCCTGACCCTTTTTTCCAAGGCCTGAGCCTCCCCAGGCAGGGCTGCACCAGCCAGGGCACCGGGTGGCAGAGCTCTGCAGCGCAATGTGGGGCCTTTGTCTGGCGGTTCCCTTGCGACTGTTTTTTCTGTGCCGCTTGTCCCACTTTGGAGCGGGGGCAGAGCAGCCCTGCACTGGTACAAAACACAGCTTTGCTGGCATAGCTGCAATCACACCAGGGAGTGCTTCGCCAGTGTATAGTATATAGTTCCTGTATCTGTTAAAAGCTCCTAGGGAAAACAGAGTCTAACTGCAGGTGGAGAGAGGTAATATCACAGCTTCTGGTACATGTTTGAGGCTTCACCCCCTTTTTCTTAGTGGCCAAGAAGTGCTGCAGAAGGCATCTGGAAAACAGTCGGAAATATTGGCTCCAAAGGCACCTGTATGTCAACAGCTACAACAGGTTGAAAATGGGATGGAGAGCCTTTCTGTAATCCCCGTAATGTTTCCCTGCCTATCTGTGTAACTCGCAGCTCCTGTGCGGTGGTGTTGCAGACACGGGCTGGCACGGGCTGCTCAAGGCGTGGGTGACACGGATGACTCACAGGTAAGCGCAAACCAGAATTGCTGAAAGTCTTGCTGAGGATGGGCTTTAGGCAAAAAGTCACGTGATGATCTGAGTGGCAGTAGGGCCAGTACAGTGTTGGAAACGGTGAAAAAAGTTTCAAATGTGTAAAGAACTGTTGTGTAGACAAGCTCTTCAAGTTTAGGCAAATTCTGAAATACAAGTTCATATTAACAACGGATTAACAAAGGACTTGCATTTGTAGCAGTCCAGTCTATTGGCCTTTATGCATGGAATGGTGTTTGCATTTAGAGTCACTACAACCCACACCTCCAAAAACCATTGAAATATTTAGTCAGGAAGTAGCAACCAGTAGATACATTGTCTGTGTAGTCAGCTTTACACATTTGTGTTTTATTCAGAGCTTTTGTAGATACTTGTCTGATTTATCACCTTCAGCAAGGGGTCACTGCCTTCGGTCAGGTACCTTAGAGTTTTGGAAAAAGCAAGTACTTAGCCCATTGCCTCCAAAAGGGAGAGAAAAGAAGGCTGGGGACCATTTGAGGGAGTGAGTGACTGATCATTTTTTGCTGGAGCATCTTTGAGTGGGCTGGGGAAGGTCACCCCACCGAGCAGCAGCTCAGAGGGAATGTGAAAGGGAAAAATCAGAAGGGTGAGGGGCCGATGAGGGTGTCCCTCCACAACCTTCCTGCCCTCCAGAAGAGTTAATGGAAAATCCACCCTCTGGCAGCCATTTATCTGCACGTCCCACGTCCCAAGCGCACATCTGACTTTCTCCTACCAATGTCTAAGAGCAGATTGGCTTTTGGTGTGTTTGTCTGGCTTTTAATGTGTGTAAATCACCCTCTGGTACGGACAGTGAAGGTTTTTCCCCTGGTTTACGTAAGCAGTCTCTGCATTTTGGCCCACGCCCTAAAGCAGTGAGGTTTCTGCAATCCCCTCTCCACCACCTCAGAACAGCCGGCCAGCTTTAGCTACGTTTGACAGAGGTGCAGAGGTCTGGGGATACCGTGTCCCCGCGGTACGCTGGCAGTGGTCAGCCAGGATAAGAACAATGCCCTGCAAGTGCTGTCATGGACGAAAGCGTGTGAGCTCAGCACAGGTATGGCCACAGAAACCCAGGTGGTGGGAGCTGCAGCGGCCACCAGGCCTTGCGGCTGATGGGAGCTTGACTTGTTATTCATCGCCGTGTCTTTTTTCTTTTTCTCCCCATTTTTGCCTCTTGTGAAATTGTTCTTGGTTTTACCTGTCTTCAGGAAATTGCTGTCATCCTGACAACTTTAAGATCCCTCTCCTGCAAATGGCAGCCAGGGCTTGCCTTTTGATCAGTTTACCTGTGAATTATTGTTACTTTCCTGAGGCTGAGCAGATTAGGTGACAGGGGGACAGGAGGTGTCCAAAGGAGAGACCAAACCGAGCACCCCCAAGAGAAAGACAAGCTACTTGCCGCATCACCTACAAGATTGCTAACAAAGTACGGTCTTCGCTGCCCTAATAACGGGCTGCAATTCAACCACGTGAGACTGCCCTTTCCTGCGGGAAAAAGCGAAGCGTTTCCCCTACGTCCCGGGGTGCCAGGGAGGAGGGGAGGGGG
>VYZV01021217.1:243258-259513 GCA_013401275.1 Pandion haliaetus
GGCCCCGCTGCCTCAGCGGGCCGCCGAGGGCAGGCGGGAAGGCTCGGCTGCGGCTCCGAGCAGGCATGGCTGAGCTCTGCCGAGACGCTCTCCTTCCCGCCCTGCGCCATCCCCCAGGCTGAGCCGTGGCAGGGGCTCCCCGCGGGCTGCCGGGCCACCCCCATCCTGTCCGGCCTGCGGGGCCGTCTGCCTCGGCCTCCTCTCGACAGCGGGGAGGCTGATGGGCTGCTGAGTCTCTTCGGGGCATTTTCTTTAGATCCAGACTTTTTCGTTTGTTTTCTGAAGCGGGCTGGTTTTCAGCTGGATGAGAGAGCTGAGCTGACCCACAGGTGGGCCGGGGGCGGGGGGGGGCTCTGGGCCACCGCTCGGCCCCCCGCAGCAGCCTTGCCTCTTGGGGTTCTGCCCCCCCGTTTGTGCGTGGATGTCACAAGCTGCTCTGTGAGAGGCGTCACGCTTCGAGCCCGGTTCTGAGGGCTTTAGGGACATCAAAGCCCCCAGGTACGGAAATGTCCTGAAAGTATTTTCACTGTTTTACCCATAGCTGTTTTTCGCTACTTGGTCTGCATTTGGAGCACAGTGGTGTCAGCCTGCTCCAGGAGGTTGGAGGGGCAATGCAGAATATTTACTGAATTGTGGGAGAACATACAGACTAGGTTTTCTGGATTTTTGCTTCTCCCGACATTCCCAAATGTGCGTTGGCGTTTAAAGCCCCGTACAGTACAGACGGTATCCTCGGGAAGCGGGGACTAGAAAGCTAGTGCATTGCGGGACTTCTCCGTGTGTGAGAAATTCTCCTAAAAGGGACATCACCTTCTGAAAAAATCTTTAGCCCCAAAATCTTTTGGTACCAACTAAAATCTTGCTTTGAACTTAAAAAAAATACATTTATCTATGTCTTCAGTTTTACGTGACTGGAAGAGGTACCTGGCCCCCAGCGTGATCCTTCCCTCACAAAAAATGAGCGAGCAAACGCGTCCTCCAAGCTGTGCATGCCGAAGCCGTGTCCCTGAGGTGCTGGGCTTTTCTATACCAGGCCTCTAATTTAAAGGGGAGGGAGACAGAAAGAACATCTTTTTTCCTGGTTGAAAGCAATGCAATAAATAAGTGCATCTTCTTCTTCTTCCAGTTGCAATTTATAGGCACTGTTCCTCAAGAAATTGGCTTCTATGCATGAAAGCTATAAAATATACATGCCATTTGCAAAAGATACAGCTTCTACTGTACATTTTCTGGTTTATTCACAAAGTGTCTCAGTGTAAGCCTGCCATAGAGGGAGGGTTAAGGAAGTGTGCAAATGGCTCAGCTAATGCTTTTGTAATGGTGCTAAAGAAATGGTCAAGAGCTTCCATTTGCCTCATGTAGCAGAAACAATTTGGGTTGCTAATGGGGAATGACAGTTTCACCCAAAGTAGGACCCAGAAACTTTTTTCTTCATGAGGGCTCTTGTGGCTTAAGACTTGATCAAGTGTTGCATAATTCCTAATAAATATGCAATATGTTATATTACAGTGATACCCTCAATGCTTAAACACTCAAACCTGGAAGATGAGGCCTCACCTGAAAGGAGAATTAGGTCGGGTGCAGAGACAGTGGAAGAAGAAGTGGATAGACTGAAAGGAGAAGGTGGGCAATACCCAACTGTGGCAGGGCCAGTGGGTGCAGTCCATGAGCTTAATTAGTTGTGCCTCACTCTCCTTAACTGGCCTGATAATGTCTGTGACGGTGCCAAGAGCAATTGTGTTTAAATAAAATCCCATCTTTCACTCTGGTTCCAGCATTGATGCTGAGGGGGGGTGCGGTGGGTGCAAAGCAGTTGCCAGGGAGGCTCTCCACTGAGCGAAGCCATGTACGCGATTTCCTGGCTGTTGTAGGTTTGTACTGGCTGTTACTATTAGTAGATAAACCTGGAGTTTTGGCAGTAGCCCTCTGCCATGTATACTTCTCATCTGCTCCCTGGCTAGTTGGATTATTTTTTTTCAAATTCTAGATCTCTGTTTTTGCTTTTTCTACATTTCCCTTCCTCGACTCTCCCCCATACCCCCAGCAGTGGCACCTGCATGGCCCACCAGATTTACAGTTTGCCAGTGCTCATACAGCGACTGTGTTATAAGAGCAAGTCTGACGCAGAAAAATCTGCTGGTTTTGGTGTGGCTTGAGAAGGGTCATCTGACAGTGGGCAGAGGCACAGAGGAATGCGAAGTCCTGCTTTTTAAACCTGCAGATTGATTATTTGATGAAAGGACATAAGAAAAGTGGAAGCTGAGATACCTGGCACCCCACTTGGGAGGGGAGGCAACCTTTGCTGGTAGATGAGATGTGTTTGTACTAGCGAACAGGAATGCTAACTCACCTTATTAAGGGTTTAGCACCCTAATAGAACATAAAATGCAAATCAAGTCCACAGTCATCTCTGCCCTTGCATTTTTCATTTTGCAGAGTAATTCCAGTTATCGATACATTACATCAAAAAATACACTAATCTTCTTTGCTTTCTGGGAACTGCCAGAAAAGTGCATTTTCTTTCATGTTGCACTGTAAATGTGTACACAACCGTTTCCCTTGACTTCAAGGAGTTAAATGTTCACACTTGTAAGGCACACTAGGATCAGAGCCTTAGGTAATGTAATGATACTGGATAACTTGACTGTGCATCATTAGCTCAATGATGCACCAAGCTCAGGGAGAGGAAAAAAACCCAACAAACCAGCCCCCGAACCCTGAAATATATTTGTGTGTGAGAGAGAAATCTGGAGGGAGGGGAGAGGAAAACGCAGTTAATATGTCTACAGTTCATTTAAGATGCTGAAAAAACCTACTTTTTTGTCAAAAACGTTATTGAGGATAGAAACACAAAATGAGAGAAGAACCAGTGATGAATCCAGAATACCCCCATGGCATGTGAACCCCCATTGGAACAAATGGAGAAGAAGTAGGTGCTGGAAAATATATATTCAAAGCAATACGGACACATGTAAGCACCAGAACTGCAAACTGGGTCTGAAAAAACAACTGGTTTTTTTTTTTTTACAGAGCTGTGTGTTACTCCTTTTCTGAGACCTATCGGTACATCCTATTCAGCCAGAGCTCCCCAGCTCAGCTGTATGTTGCTTTGCCCATAAGGGTGTTGAACAAATATTTTGTATCCAAGAGAGACTCATTAATGTCTTTCAAACCGGATGCAAGTTTCTCATTATTCTTCTGCATAGGTCTAGTAATGGGAGCCTCCTCTAGAGATGCCCTACGCAGATGTCTTTAGGCAATGTCGATGGCATGAAGCAGGAATTCTTTTCACTGAAAGATTTATAACCTTATAGCCTTTCCAAGCCTAGGCAGTGCATGTGGACTGAGAACCAGCAGCAAGGGTTTTCTGACTTCTGCACTATTCTCTAATACTGACTAGCCTGGAGAAATCATTTTGGTCTGAATTTTTGCTGTTCTGGGTTCTCAGTATGAGGAATGAAATGTCAGGGGTTTTTCAAAGGTACTGAATGTTTCTGACTCCTATTTGAATCAAAGCTGAGGGTTTTGAGTCCTCATTAAAACAAAAAACAAGCAAAAACACCCCCCCAAACCCCAAGCCCATGGATCTTAATTCAGGGCTCCCCAAATCAGAAGCCACTTTGAAAGACATGCAGAAGCACAGAACAGCCGATAGATTTCCATATCCTGCAGGGTTTTGGCATGAATCCCCTTCTTTGGTTCCAGGCAGAAAAAAAACAAAGAGACGTCTGTGAATAGGACCTCACTGGGTGTCCAACCCTCTGAGTGAAATTTCCTGTGCAGAGGATGGTCTTGGCCTATATTTTCTGGTTATTATATAGAATTTGTTTCCTGCTAAGCTGGAAAAAAAATGTATAAAAATATAAAACCTTCAGTGAATTCCCACCTTATAGAGCTACTTCAAGCTGTACAGGCAGAATTTGTACTGGAGGAGTTGACATTGAATAAGGTAGTTCAAGAGAGGCACCAAAGCTCAGCAGAGACATCCTTTAAAAATGATTTGTCTCGTCTGCAATATTTTGTAAGTTGATCCAAATCAGATTTTGGACTAATACTATTAAAGTCAACAACCAACACCCAGGATGAATCCAGCTCTTATAGTGCCATCCAGGCTCCTTGAGAGACACACATCCCAATGACTCCTTTAGCAGTCATTAAACCAATTATCATCCCAGTCTATTTCCAACAATTATCATCATAGACTTTTTGGGTTTAATCAGCTTTTTAATTGACCTGTGAATAACATAGAAGATACAAAAATCTCCCTTGATACCTCAGGTGTAACTGCTACACACTTGGCATTGCTGGGCACGTGAAATAATTTACACCATAATACTGATCTGAGGCTGGGATATGAACAACGATATTCCTATAAATTAAAGACAATAAAGAAGAAGGAGAGGAAGTAGTAATACATAAACAGAATGTCACCATGATTGGTGACATTGGTTCTGGGACTTCTTTGGCCAGCAAACTTTGGAGCTGGAAAAAGACTTTTTTCTAAAATTGTATGCAACACAGAATAAATTGTAAGTGACACAAAAAGTTTTGACCATCTCTTGAGAGCTGCAATTACTGAATTGAGTTGCAAAAATGTCTTCAGACAATTGCTTAGGACTTTAAAAAGAAATCAGCCATTTAGGCATATGTCCCTCCTGCAAGCAACTAACTTTTTTAATACCACTTACCTTGGTACAGCATTGCAAAGTGGCCTGAATGCAGCAATTTGCGGGATTTGGCACTGTGAGCCCCGCAAGCACTTAGCAAAAGCAATTGTGTAGCTCTATTGAAAATCCCGCATATCATGCTGTGGGGAGCCAGCACTTTTTATCTGTCAGCACTGTTGGTGACAAATATTAAAATAAAAAGTATGACACTATAGGTGCTTCAAAATTCAAACTGCAAGTTTCCTACTGCGGGACTTCTAACCATGTAATAAAGTGCAGGGAAGAAAGCAGAGTTCAGACCCCATGCTGTAATAAAGGGAAGGAAATCTTAAGTGTTCAAATACATAATTCATTCTTGTCTGAGACTTTCTACCAGGTTTCTACCAGTAAAGATTTTAATTTGTGCCTAGATGATACAATCTTTAATTTCTCTTTTACCTCCAGAGACAGCTGGCAGAGCGCTGGGGCAGACCTGCTTTTTGCGGTGGGTGAAAGCAAACGGTCACAACAGGTCAGAGAGCTCCTCTGCCGCTGGTGAGGGTGCGATCGCCCCACAGGGCCAGCCCGGGCAGAGAAGAAGGAAACCCCCATCTTCTGCTTGCTGTGAAAGTGCCTGCAAGAAAGTCACCACAACAGTCAGTGAGTTTTGTTTGGTTTAAATAGAAATACTTTGCACCTTAAAGAATATCTTACTCCAAGGATCTCAAAGCATGTATGATCTTGAGCATTTATTGCTTTGTTGTATACCTATTTTTAACTGTACTTTAATAATATTTTTTTTAAGTAACAGCACAATAATCACAAGGAAGAAAAAACTAATGAGAAATTAAAAACACCTTTGTGTGTGGGTGGGTACACGTTGCATCTGCATAAGCGACAAGTTTACTGAGAAGGTACTGGCAATATAAATGTATCCCTCCTAAAAGTCCAGTGAAATCACTGCATTTATATCAGGGATAAATTTGGCTCAACTGTGAGGAGAATGCATGCATCTCACTCCGCAGTGGTCATTTAACCTAAATTACATACATTGATCTGTGCACCCCCCTGGTGTTAGCATACAAAATTGACTGGATTACATATTCAGATATAAAGCTACAGCAAAATTGGCTTTGACCTATTTACATTTTCTAATCCAGCCTCTTAAGTCTAGTTATTTTCTTTCTAAACCCTGATCTTATTTCACTCCTTCTCAAATGCCTTCTTGGGGACTGGCATCCATCTCGTCCCAAAACATGATGCCTGGTACAGTGCTTGGCATTCAAAGCTTTAGAGACTGTTGCCTTAGATGTGGCTCGGTCCTCCCAGACATGGCTACTCTGACAGCAGTGCTTGAAATCATGGGATCTGTGCACCCTTGCTGTCTTTTCTAGGAGGAAGTCCAGGAATAGCTTGCGTATTCAGTCTTTAAAACATTTTAATTTTATTTTAATAATTATTTTTTTACAAAATGGTGCTAGAAGCTAGCACCATGTCCTGCCCCTTAGTCTCTACTGGTGTTACAGTTTTCCTCTTGCCAATCCCATTTTCTACCCATGCTTATAATATGTTTAATTTGGTCTCTACCCACACTTATTTAGAATATCCCTTCATTTAATACCATCTGAGGGGTGCCTTAGTGTGGCGTTGCATTAGTGATGATCTAAAGATATGAGGCAGAGTTTACAACGAAGAACAACATTACTTCTCTAAGTGAAGTAATATTAAAAAAGGACAAACTTTCAGGTGTTTAAGCTGTGTCCTGGGTTTTTTTTTTTTTCACAGTCATTAAGAAAGCTTTCAAACCCTATCCCCCTCCTTGTGTAACACTAATCTCTGCAGCTCCCCTGGCCTCTTTATGGAGCCAATGTCCATCACTGTATCAAGACTGCCATCCCTGTTTCCTAGGACAGCGTCCCGTCTGTATGTGTCACTGTCCTCACCCTAATCGGTGTGCAGCAGCTTGTGCAGACTGCTGCAGCACAGTTCTGCCACGCTAGTTATGTTGCACTGATTGCGTGTGGCACCGTCTTGCTGAAATGAGCAGTTGTGTCGATCTGCTCTGCTTTGAGTAAGAAAAATTGTGCCCTCAGTGAACCTGCTGAGAAGGCTTCTATCGATGTCAGGGAAGTCAGGGCTTTGGACTGCAGATATAGGGAGTTGCTACGATAGAGGACATCACATTTCGATTTGGGTCTCCAACAACAGAGGACAGCGCATCAGCAGCTAAAGCAGGGTGCCAGGGCGCAGGCTCCCTGCGCTGTTCCCCGTGGTAGCACAGCAGTGCTGTCGCACAGAAGTGCTGTCGCACAGCAGAACGGGGTGCCACCAAAGCAGGGTCTGGCCCCGTTAACAAACCTTCGCTACAGTGCCAGCTGCTCTGAGAAAGCGCAGGTCCTCAGTTCCTGTGCCTAAGCTTGCTCTTTCAAGAAAACATTAACATTATTCCATGCTGCTTTTTAACAGCTTTTCAGGGTTGGGAGAGAGCTAGCTCTGATACCTTAGTACAAGAAAGACTAGTAATTAGAAGTATGAACCTGGTGCAGCTGGGTCGAAATGTGTTAAAACAAACAATTAAAAATAAAAAAAATGGAGCACCCTCTGCCTACTTCAGTTTAGGGGAAAGGCCTCTCTGACTCTACCTGCTCTGAGGCTGCATTGAGGCTCTTTGACTCTGCTCTGAGACTTGCTGACACTACTGATTCAACACTGTATCAAGACACTCCAACTGTGATCTGAGACCTGAAGCAGAGCAGGAGCATCTTGACACAGTGTCAAAACAGTAGTCAGAGCGCATGGATGCAGCACTGAAAGGCTTTTGTCTCCCAACTGAAAAGGAGCTGGACTATTTTCATCTTTTTTTCCTTTTTTTTTTTTTCTTTTTTGTAATAATGGTAGCTTTCTCTTAAATAAAAACCCCCACAGTTTATTTGCAGGAAGGAAGGGTGACATGTTCCCCCACCCCTTCTTGTTTGATAAAGCACTGTGACAGACAATGGCTTCACTGTACAATGCACTTCACTAAAGCAAAGTTCTTTGGCTTTGGAGAAGTAAAAGGCTATATTTGGAAATTATGCCAAGTTGGGAACCAAAAGGGGTTAATCCTTTCATGATACTGCACATCAATCATCTGTATCCTTGTGCATGTTTGTTTGCTGTATATTTTGGAATTGCATTTTTGTGCAGTAACATTCATTTGATCTGACTAATAATTTGGGACATAGTGTTGCTCACCACTCCGCCCACAAAGTTCAAGCTATGGCTTTTGGTAAGAATACCTAGGAATTCAGATATTTGAGTGTTGACCAATATTCATCAACAAAAGAAATTAGTTCAACTGTCAGAGTGTGGCAATGCCTGCTGAGACATGTTTCTTTTCTGCAGATGAGGTGGTCTTAATGTTACAGGGACTGTGACTTTATAACAGGTTAGACTCATTTCCTTAAAAAATGAGAATATAGTTGAATTTATTTTATCTTGCTGGGGTCACAGGTACCAAGGAATTAGCAAAACCATCTACTGAATGTTTTATAGATGGTGGTGGTTTTCCTGAATGTTAAATGAAAACAATCCATTAAAATAAAAAATGAAAATTCTTTTTGTTTCCTTTTCCTCTTGGGCCTTCCCAAAAGGAGGTCGACACCGACCCAGTTTGAAAAATACTTACCTAAGCCAATCACTGCCCAGCATGTATTCCCTTGAGCAACTTGAGTGGGCATGATGCCATCTGAACAGATGGGCATTACTGTAGGCAACCAAGAGACCATGCATGTGAATCAAGTATGGGTGTTTACAGCATCATTTCCCTGATGAGAATGTCAAAATGGCAGCCCAGTCCAAGCCTTTGGCTCAGTTCAATTGCATTTCACTAATTCAGCTCAAAAATGGACAACTTCACAAAATAAATAATTAACGTTAAGTTGGGTGGTCATGATTTTGCTTCATAGAATTGGGCAGAGTAGGCGGGTAATGGACTCACTGAAAATAACGTGCCTGACTCCTGTCTGTACCAGGAAGGCTTGCTATTTTGTAAAATGAGGGCAAAGAAGTCCCCATGTCTATGCTAAGTATAACATAACAAACAGGCAGGCATAGGAGTGCTACAGATGTACTCCAAACTGAAAGAAAGAAATCTTTTCACATTTTTTTAGGAAGGCATCTTATGTCAGATCAGAATTAAAACAGTATAAAATGGGACTTAGATGCATGAGGTATTTGAATAATATACCATGAATAATATGCAAGGTCAGATCCTTAAAGTTACACATATTGAATTAGGATTTCATTGCTGTCCTGAAGAGAGATGCACAAAAATGCTGCAACAGTTCTGAGCGCAGTACTCAGTGTAACTCCTGTATCTGTTGAATGAAGTGATTTCTACTAAATTATCATTGGAAGTTCTCTACCATCTGTTACAAAGACTTTAAGTACAGAAATAAAGACTGGAATTTGAATACTAAATCAACAACTTTATCTACTTTAACAAAAAAGACTATAATATATGTATCCTGGAAGCTTGATTTAAGGTATGTTTCTGAAATGCTGCTATTATTTTATTTTTCTTTTGATGATCAGTTGTATTTTCTTTGGACTGACTTCTGTGTGGTTGTGTAATACTGCCTGCTTATGTAGCCTTCAGATTTAGATTTTATAATCTGCGTAACTTTTTGCTTTCCTGAGCGGCTAGTCAGCCTGAATTTGAAGAATTGGGATGCTGAACTATAAATATCAGGTATGAAATACTTGAATACATATTTCTTTCAGGAATAATGCAACATCTTATTGATAATAGCTAAAACTCCCTGTGTTTTAGATTTGAATTATTTGTTCCTGGTTTGGGTTTTTTTTTTGAAAAATAATCTAATTTCTGTTTGGGAGATTTCTAGGAAGTACCTAGTGAGTTTTACATCTAGTCCTATCCCTCAGTTGGGGAATTCAGAAAAAAAAGAAAAAAAAAGCAGCTTTTGAAAACCGGAAGATTAAAATGAAAATAAAAGTAGTGCTTTTCTAACACTTGGTTGGAACAAAGAGTATCTAGAGTGTGTCTTTTTCTGTATGCAAAATATTTCAATATTTTTCTCTTTTATTTCAAGCTATCAAAATCAACCTTTTCATTTATCTTCTATAATGTGTTATGATGGCTCCGACTTCTGCCATTAGACTTGCTAAAACACTCTGTTACCTTGTATTTCATTTTCTAGGGAGTGTAATGTTTATTTTCTTGCTTGATGTCATGGTAACAGAAACACTTCCTTTACATGATATCTAAGTTTGTGTTTTAAATACAAGCAGGGCAGGTTGGAGATTGCTGTATATCCCATGTGGAAAGACAGCACTAGCTTTCTGGGTGCCAGCACATACTCCCAGCTGTTGCTGTTGCTCTAGGGTCACAGATGCGTCTCACACTGAATCAGTTAAAAATGCAGTAGCTCTGCTTGGGGACACAAGCTCAAATTTTCAGGGCCTGATTATTCTGTTAGTTTCGTATGTGCAATTCCCACTGAAGTCAGCAGAAGTAGTACATGCAAACCTGACAGGCTAATTTGGAGCCCAGAACTGCAAAGGATGTAATCATACATTTGATTTCTGTGGGTACTCAAGGTCTACTTCTCACCCATCTCCATGATGTTAGGATTTACCACAGCTTTTAAGGATTTGAATGGATACAAAAATATTAGGTTACTTGTGATACTTTATTTTCAATGATCACGGGAAGAAAAAGAGATCTGAAGTATATGAGCTCACGTTGGATAAGCCCAGAAAGAAAAATGTGTTCTACAGTGCTCTAAAACTGAGCTAAGAGTAATACAATGTATGGCATATTATGTATGGAAAAGAAATGTGAGGCCCTGAGGGATGAAGGCAAACTAATCAAAGGAATAGCTAATGGCCTAGAAGTAGAACAGAGAACAACCTGCTTCTTATGGAGCCCACTCAGTTCTCAGTTCAGAGGGCCAGTGTACAGACTGTTGGGACCTGAGCCCAAGGTCTCAATGATTTTATCCAAAAGGGGTCAAATTCAATGCAAATTATTTATGTCTATATATTTTATTCTTTTATCAGACATGGACAATTTCTTCCACACCGGAAACAGAGCCAAGTATTGGGGCTGGACCACTACTGCCATGTTTGCACAGGCTTCTACAAAATGACTTATGCCCGCACTCCCACAACACGCCAGGAGTAATGTTGCTGGTCCGGTTGGCCTGCTGACTGATCAGCATCTTGGGGGGCGGGAAACGGTCAAGTAAACTGGATTTGGCACCTGGATTATTAGTAGGTGATCTGAGAAAATGACCAGTAAGGTCTAAGCAAGCTGCCACTTGTTCCAATAAGCAAATGGAGATCAAAGACACCTTTAATATGATGCTCCCAGTGTCAGTGTTAACTCTCTTTCTCATCTGTTTCAGATTAACAGGACTGTGAAACCCGAGAAAGAAAGGAGGCTGGAGTGATGCTGATTACACTGGAAGGTATGGCAGTTGGCTGAACTAATGGAGAACAGAATTACAGATGTCCAAAGGAATTGAAGGAGCCTTACAATAAAAAGGATGGGCAGGCGGTGCAGTCTGCAAAATGGAGAACATCAAGTTTGCTGTGCCCTGTCACAAAGCCTACAGCTTTGGGAAATGGTGAGGATGTAGTCTTAGGAATCCCAAATTTCTCTGGCATCCCCAAATACTCTTAATACCTGCAGAAGGAGGTGAAAAGCACTATTTGTGCTAGGAGCTGTTAATGATCAGTTTTTAAACTATCTGTATCGTTTTTCTGTGATGACAGCAGAGAACTATGCCACTGAAAAAGTCGGGAGTTTCTAGCCTGTAACACTGAAAAAAATTAGTCCAAGGATAAGGGTATTTAAGGCTCATGAGTAAAAAGGTACGTGTAAGATGGCCACAGTACAAGATGGCCCCAAGAACGAGAGGTAAATGTTAAGGTACTTGAAGATTATATTAATTTTACATTTTCTGGGGTCTGGGAGAACTTAATCTGCATTCATCTTTATTGGAACACCTAGCCAGTCAAGCGCTGTACCCCTACACAGCCTCAGATGGGATGTACCCGACGGGTCAACGCTCAGGTGGAGGCTGTTGAGGAAAACGAGAGCGCCAGCAGGAGCCGGTTGTTCGCTAGTGACCACACCTGACCCAACCTGCAGCGAGCAGCACGTCCCCCCGGCCCTGCTGCCTTTGGGGGGGGCCTGTGGCGAGTGCTGTGGTTACCTCAAGCACCGCGTGTCAGAAAGGCGCTGCGCAGCCAGAAGAGGGCTGCCGGCCCCGCCTCGCGCGCCCCTCTCCTCAGGCAGCCGCGCCGCTGTCGCTGCGCGGCCGCAGGCTACCCCGAAACCCTCCGCCCACGAACACGGCACCCGCGCTTGGCTCAGGGGATTAATCCCAGGCGGGACGTGCCCCTCCGCGGGCGCTGGGGAAGGCCGGGCACCGGCAGGACGTGGGCTGGCGGGAAGAGGTGAGCGCGGGCCCGGGCGGAGAGGGGCAGCCGGTCGCGGCCCGCTGCGCCCCGCGCGCCACCTCCCCACGGGGTCGAGGTGCCGCCGCGGCTGNCTCCGGGGGCGCGCCCCGTCCCCGCCCTGAGGCGGTGCCGCCGCTCCGCCCCGCCGCGGCTTCGTCCGCCCGTGTGGGAGGCCGTGGGCCAGGCCGTGAGGGAGGGCGCCCGCGTACGGCGGCGCCTGCAGAGCGGCGTCCTGGGGAGCGGAGCTTGGGGTCCGGGGATCTCAGTCCCACAATTCCCTCTCTCCAGAGCTTCGAAACCCGCCATCCGCCGCCTCCTGTCAGTTGTGGCCTGTCCGGGCTGGTAGTGGCTGAAAGTCCCTGCCGACTTGCTGGTGGTGGGAGGCGAATTGCTGATTTCAGTCAGTTTGACTGCACACCTGTCACACAAAGTCTTGCTTTAGCTGCTCCCCTCACCAGGAGTGTTGAGGACTGAGCTGCATGCAGCTTGAACATTCATCTCCATCAAAGCACCCTCAAGTCATGGTTGAAGCTTCATGGTCATGATAGGGACAGGCTCACCTTGACTGCAGCAGCTATGCCTAAGGAGACCACACTCACCTTGGTTGTATGTTGTATTTGCTCTTTATAAGTTTAACATAAATAATACGCAGCTTGTATTTTCACTTTGAACAGTTAGGTAGGAGAGCACCTAACAAGATGAGGTTCTGGTATCATTTAAATGTTAAGAGTAGGTGCTGTACACATCAACTGTGTGGACATGAAGAAACCTGGTACTTGGATGCTACAGGACAACGAATGCAGAGGAGGGGTTTGAAAGATGATAGTGGGGTTACTTGACTTAGGAGAGAAGAGGCATAAGCCAAGAGTGGAAAAGGTTGGAAAGAGAGCAATAAGGGATAGGGTTTGTAGGGCCAAAGGTAGGATGGATGGGGAGTGAGATCGCTGAACCTGGATTCAGAGACGATCATGAAAAGTTTACTATGTTCCCATAGTTTACACAGGACAGTTCTTAGAATTTTTTGTAATAATATTTTTAATGTTGAAAGAAATCAAGAAGGTGAGCAGAGCAGTCTGCATTATTAGGGAGAGCAGTAAACGAAGTACAGCAAAACAGGACAGTTCTATGGACGGAGAATAAGTAGTCTGATTTTTAGCTCAGTGAACTGAAAGTAATGGCGAGATATCCAGAAAGAAGTGTCAGAGATACAGTGATAGGGAGAGGTGAGATCAGGAATCAATAAAATAAATTTGCTGTGTAATCTTGAGAAGGGGTAAGTTGCCTTAATAACCAGTATGGACAAAGGAGAAAATACAGAAAAATGTAAGTGTACTGGGAGAGGAAAGATGAAGGTTACCAGAGGAAAATGCAGGGGGTCTGTCAGAATCAAAATAAGAGACTTGCTTTGGACAGAAATGAAGGACATGTGTTACGAAGACCGATTGAGGAAAACTAATCTGGTAAGGAGACTTCTTGCTATGGCCAAGAGGTAATCTTTCGAGGTAGAGTTTGTAAAAGTTTGTGTACTCAGGAGAGGGGAAAAGGTTTAAAATGTGGAAGAATTAGCCACAAATTAGCTTTTGTGGAGTTTGGCAGTTAGGTATTAAAAGCAGGTCCTAGTTGTGTGCCTATATATACATATGTATTTATGCTGAGGCTGTCCCTGAGTGTCCTGAGGGCAATTCCATGTAAGCCCCTCTGCCCTGAAGTGGCAAGGCAGCGGTTTTGTGATGGCAGTTGCCCTCTGCATGTGTCTTGTACTGTAGCTGTTCTGGTTCATGCAGTGAATTTAGGTTTCTGTTAAAGGCCTATTCCTACAGGGAGCAATATATGTAGCAGATGTTTACAGTGACACAAACCAGCCTTTCAAAAGAAGCCACATTTTTTCAGTCAGCCCAAACGTGTTCCTATGTGAGAATGGCAAAGGAAACCAACTGAAGACGTGTACGGGCTTGTAACGTGAATTTCTAGTGCATGTATATATTCTTTCCCGGTGTGGGTCAGCTAGTTCTTACTGTCGTGTCCAGGTGCGTCTGTTGCATGCTAGTCCTGCTCTTTGCTCAGGTTTTGATTCTGGATTGTGGGTAGCTTATATTTTGTCACTGGCCTTTCACTGCATCTCTGAGGTAATTCTACTTGTCTGTTGACAGGCCTTGATAGCGCTTACCGTGCACCTGGCTACATGACTCCTACTCCCCTGTCATAGGGAAGAGATGAGTTTTCTCCCTTCATGTGACAACAGTGATAAGAAGAGTTGGTCTAAGTTGTACATACTGGCCATAAGATAGCATAGAAGTTCTCCACAAATGTAAATGCATTTGTACTTTATTGCATTTATAACTAGGAATAAGAGTGAGTCTTAATAACTAGGAAACATGTTATTCATACAGCTATCATAAGTGTGTTTGCTTCAGAGTAGAAGTTGGACAGAGGTAGACAAATAAATACAAACTGAAAGTACTCTTTTGTGAATTTGTTTTGCAGATGTTTTCATGTCATTGATATTTTTTATTTAATGCTGCTAGTAACTACACACTATAAAGCGGAGCCAGCGTTTGGAAAATGCAATTTGTTCCTCAAGGAAAGGAATGAGGAAAGATGCTTCAGTGGGAGACTGCAAGTAAAGTGTTAATACTGCACTCAGCTGTGACTCAGTTTGCAGATCCTGGCCTTACAGACAGGCATGTTTTGATAGAGCTTTGCACTTGTACTGCAGTGTCATTTCTTGTTTCACCTCACTTGGAGTAGCTGCAGGTTCATGGTGAAAGAGGCTGCACTGCTTGTTTCTGCTCCCATTCTGCTTACTTGTGTGCCTTGTCTGTCCCTTTGCATAAAATCTAGTGATGGTGTGGCTGCAGAAGGGAGGAGGATTGGTTCAGCAAGCTGATCTGATGGAAAACTGGCCTCCCCCAAATTAAACACAAATATAGTCCTCTGTCACGCAGGGGAGCTGAACTGATTGAGATAGCGATTGCACAGTGTCCATGTCCCATGCAAGGGAGGGGCTGGAAATCTACTGGTGCTTGTGGAAAGAATGTGTGGGAATGGGACCATCCCTTTGATGGTAATCTACAATTACACTGGTTGATTATACTAGAAGGTCTTTTGGCACTCTTAAGGCAACTGAATATATGAGAGAAAGGTCAGTATGAATTCATCCACATTTAGTAGTGTACACACATTACACAGCGGTTGGTATCTGCATTAGAGACTTTATGGAAACAAGTTTGAGGTGGAATTCGCTTTTGGTTTGTGTGTTATTGTGTATAAAAAGAAAAACAAGCAATTTGAGAAATTATCTACAAACCCAACAGTCCAATGGGTGATTACTTTGCCTTTTTTTTTAATATACTACATCTGCTTGTACTACTCGAGTGGTACTAAATAGAAAAAATACAGGCATAACCAGCTGTTACAGAACTCTCCTGGTCTGTCTCTTCACCAGTGTAAGATGGGGTGAGGAAGTGGAGCTGAATTTCTTCACTTTGCTTGCACGTGTGCCAGAATCCAGGCCTTCAGCTGTAAAGCTAAAAACTGCAGAACAGTTTTTCCCCCCTCCCTTTGTAAGATCTATCGCATCACATGCAGAGTGTTAAAGCTATATGCTTTAGGTTATTCTCAAGCAGCGCAGAACTGTAGCTGTTACCAGCATCTTGTCTTGTAATCCTTTTCTGTATGCTCTTATGTTTGTCATGTAAGTTACTTATTTTAAAATTACATCTGAATCAATATTTCAGATTATTTGGGGGGGAAGCGTCATGATTCAGGAGAGGGCTGATGCAGTGACCTTGCTCACACTGAGAACAACTTCTTCAGCAGAACAGAAGTGCTGATAATGGGCAGTTTGCGATGCTCCCTGTAAGAGCAAGGGTGCTGGAATTGCTCTGCTTTGATGCTTTTGAGTTTTATCAAAAATATCTCTTTGTGGTAACTGCTTACATTCTGTAAACACTTGTTGCTCAAAAGCATCCCTTCCTCTGTCTTTTGTGTGATTTTTATACGATACACTAACACTGTTTTCGTTGTATATGAGGAGGTAACATTTCACAACAAAAACAGCTGTGTGTAGGCCTTAGCTTCTTAATTCTCTCTTCTCCTTCAAGTGTTTTAAGACTCATTTAACATGCTTCATATTACAG